>QYTT01094534.1:0-13752 GCA_006980735.1 Dasypogon diadema
CATAATATAAATTCTACAGAATATAAAAACTTGATATTTATCTAGGCTATTTTGGTCAAATGTCAATTGTAAATATTTTAAAGT
Source organism: Dasypogon diadema (assembly GCA_006980735.1). NCBI lineage: Eukaryota > Metazoa > Arthropoda > Insecta > Diptera > Asilidae > Dasypogon > Dasypogon diadema. Next base: position 85 of record QYTT01094534.1, read on the forward strand.
TGTCAGTACTGTGTGATGCTTGCGGCTTGATACCCTGAATATGGCTTCCTTCGGTACCATGTGTCCGCATCAAATGTTTGGTACTTGCGGCTCTGAATATATTTCAGCCCTAATCCATCCACATGAAACAGCGGCAAAGAAATCTATGAGAGGATTCATCCCTTTTGTGCGTCTTCCACTTTCATAATTTTGACTATTTTGTGCAAGTGACCTGTGTCTGCTGTCGGTCTGGTCAAGTCCAGCCAGACTATATAGATTCTAGGCAGGAGGCAGAAAAAAATCGCGAAAAATCTCACTTTTGAACTTGTCGAGAAAATGTGTCCTTTGATAGTGATATTCGAAGGAAGAACATCCAATGCGAATAAAAATTTGGAAGTGAAAGTGAATTGGGTTTGTGATATAACCCAGTGGGAAATTAAGTCTGGCCTGCCTGAGTCATGAATGCAGAAGCAAATTGTTCTACAATGGCAGATATGCTTTTAAGTATCATAAATATGTATCAACGATACCTCGAAAAGAAGTCAGAGGAAAGCAATTTATTGGTATGAAATCTTGGCCTGCGACGGTTATTTCTCTTTTACTTGCGTCTTGTCCATTCATGTACAAAACATTTCATTCGGCATTTATCCAGCAGCGAAAATGGTAATCAAATCCGGAGGGAACTACTTCCATCATGAATGGAAGATTTATTAAATGGTTACAATCAATTCAAAGTTTTCTCTACAAATAACTAGTTCTGTAATTCATTACCTTCTAAAAAAAGGTAATGCAGCATGTAATGACATATCTGTTTCAGAGGAGATTTAGCATGTATTTTCCTGTGGAAATTTGAGTTTTCTCGTCGTACTACGTGATTTTCGTTCGAGTTCTTGTGCAGTGAGGGTGTCTAGTGGGAAAATGAAACAAAACACTATCCTCTGTGACATTGCTATAAAAATGTATATATTTTCTATTGACATTAATGCAACCTAAAAGTGCTCGTTACTTCATAGTACTTGTAGAATTTCTTCAGTAATTGTTAGAGAGATAAGTTGTTCTGAATAATTAAAGCAAAAATCAGTTAACAAGGATTTTTTGAATAACTATCCAATCAATCAATGACTTCCAATCAATCAATGACTGAACCAGTTCTGGGTAATGGAAAATAGAGGCAATTAACTACCACCTATGACATCTCCATGTGAAAGTAATGCATTTTTTACTCAAGGTAATCTAAGTCAGAAGTAGTTTTTCTTACTAAGAATTACTTGCGGAATCAGTAGGGTAATGACTTCCCTTCGCTACTGGATATATGTCCGCATTTCCTAGTGAGGAAAAAGATGAAGTGCAATCCCATTCGTCTTTTGTTTTTAATGCAAGTTTTATTTTTTCGTTCAAGAAATTTCATTACCCTCACCTAGTTTTTAACACGAACAGGAAGATCCTTCGTAAAAATCTAATTATTGAAACATATCCGGTAATAAATATGATGACATTACTCCTCAAAAGGTTCTATACCAGTTCTTCATTTCACTTTATCGCTAATTTTGCAAACTATGCAGATTTCATTTCAAGTGTTTCTTTTGAATTAGATTCGAACAAATAGACAGGCAGATAGAAGCAATTTCATTTTACATAACAAGTTGTAGGCATGTCTTGCTTAGATTTTCCGATTTTATTTATAATGGTTACGGTCCTTTTTCTCGGTTGCTGTTAAGGACTTTACGCAGTACAATTTTTGGATATTGCAGCTTTTATTCAAACAGCAAAATGAGTAGAAAAATTGGCGGAATTAGTAAAAGACATATGAGGCGATTAATAGCCATAGAGCATTCCCGGATCTCTACAGCTGATAAATATATTAATGAAAATAATAATAGTGAAACAGAAGCACCTAATATGCATAATGAGGAAGATATAAGAATAAGAATAGTCCTATAATTCAAGGGTAAAATAACTTCATTAACAAGTTGACTCAATGGTATGTCAATTACAGAATAAACAGAAGAGCATACAACGCTTTGTTGAAAATTTTAGGGGACATAAACACAAATGTGCCAAGTGTTACTCCAATCTTATCAAGAAATGCATATAGAAAAATATACTTAGAAGGAAGAAGTTTTTCATTTTTAAATCGAATACTGGAAAATAATTCATTTTTTCATATTTCACATATTTAAATGTACAGCAGGGATATCAGAATATTAAGTATTTTAAATATTGCTTAGTTGCAAAATAACTAAATAGAAAAAATAGATTAATTGTAGGATAACAGAATAAGGCTGAATACCATTGATTTTAATTACTCCATGCTCTACAGAGCGTCAAACATTATTCCTTCATTCTATTGAGGCGACTGTTCCATGCTTCCATTTGTTGGAAAAAGGACGAATTACACTTTCATCTTTTGGAAAGCATAGGTAAGCAAAGACGAAAGCCTTCTTTGATACTACAGATATACAAAATCAGGGAATCGTCATTGATCAAAAAAAAGGTAGAGCGAAACGATTATAAAAGCTTCTACTGCTTCCTTCTATGTAAAAAAAAATAAACAGAGATACGAAAGGTCATGGATCCATTGCTTGCAGGGGATTTTAGTATTCATGACTGCAGAAAAAATATCAAGTGGTTCTAAAAAATTGTCCGGTGCTGCAATTCGGAAGATAAAACAAGAAAGACAAAATGAATTATCAAAAAGTGCGAAATATTTTTCAAAATTTTTAAGTAAAAAATCAAACTAGATTAAATATTATTTTCTAATTCGTTAACATACATTTTATCAAGATCAATGCAGAAAAATTAAATAATAATAAGGGCAAGATGTAACATCAATTGAATATCCTGCATCGGCTAATAAAAACGAAGCAATCTGTTTAAAGAAATTTCTACTTTCCAAGGAAATAATCAAGTGGAAATAACTTGTTCACTTCTCCAGTTACTTTAATAACAGTTTTAGTAGAAAATGACAATCCTGCAATTTTGATGATTTTGACCCTGGTTATAAAATATGATGATCCTGCTATTCGGATGTTTCCCTTAGATGCATCATTGAGGGATCGTGTTTTTGGATTACTGGGATGAAATTGTACTTAGAGCAATTATGGTAATATTGAAAGCAGTTCGATTTGGTAATTATTTGAATAAACTATCAAAAAGACGCTTTTTATTTCATTTATTTATTTATTTCTTATTTTTTTAATTCTTCATAATTCTACATGCAGAATATAGCCCGTTTCAGAACGGGTTATCTCGAAAACGAAGAGATTGAAGGACACATGCCTTATATAAAATTAAAGGGATATCTATAGGGATTTAAAATTACGTAAGAAAAGTGCATAATAATTACAGCTTTTTTCGGGAAATTTGTATATTTATGTAAAAAAGGAGTGAAAAAGTTATGAAATTTTGAGTTTGAAAATTCATACTTCCTAAACGAAAAGTAGTAGGAGGATTGGTAAGCACTCATTTAAAAGCTACTGGTGTTACCTATAACATGATACTACACTCGTATACATATCATGTTTTTCCAAGTATTCCTGACCTAAAACGACAACCAAAATATTATAACCGCTTCCGTATTCTGGTCTTCTGGACTTCAGAACATATGAACAATTCGTAGTAAATCACATTCGCGAATATCAAATTGAACACTTAGTACTTCTCTTGCCAATCATTTTGCTATGCTACGGCTTCTCGAAGCTTATGTAAAGATGAAGCATATTTCATCAGTCACCATCCTATTGCACTTTTTGATGTCGAATTTCAGTATTCGATCAAAAAATAGAATCACTTTCATTCCTTTATTTATTTTTAAGTAAATTGCTTCTTTTTAATAAATTTTAAATTCGCACAGTATTCAATTTTATCCATTTTTAAATTTTCTAATAATTTGACTTAATTAAACTACTACTGAGGAGTAACTAATAAACTTGAACTATTGAACTGTTCACACTATTTATCATCAAAGACTTCAATGAAGAAAGGAAAACAAAAATATTTTCCCAGGAATTTTCCGGGTGTCCTTGGACCTCATCACGTAATTCAAGAATCTTGTTATACCTTTGTATAATATTTCTAACCAGTCACTTCTTTCTGTTACCTCAACCATTAATTTATGTTCTGCAGAGCGTAGGTATTCAAAGTCACTACTCATTAAGGATTCCTCGTCAAAAATTCAGTTCAAAGTAAGGAGTTGTTATTATTATTACTTTGACTTTTCTTTAATTTGCTTTTTAATGTAACAGGCAGAGCTGTTAATTTAACTCTACAGCGGTTCTAGTGAATTCCAACAGTCCCTTTATCGTTGTATCTAAGCTGTTTACTTTACTCAAAAAACTGAAAGCAGGAACTTGAGAGTTATGGCATTTTTTCCAGTTTTAATCAAATATTAATTTCTTATTCAACCAAGCCATGTTTATTAGTGTTCGTTTGAAGAAGTGAACTTTTTACACCCTTAGTGATGCTTGAAATCTACTCATAAAACTTGATAAGTAGAAAAGTTTTCTTATATTTCGTATAATTATATTTGAAATGCGTTAGTCTTTGATCCGAGATTGCCCTCTTGAGAGGTTTTATATAAGAACAGACTTGGACACTAACGTTTTGAAATTCAATTTATCATAGGAGTGAGACTTATGTGGTTTTGGAATTAGATCATCGAATGGAATATTCAACAATATCCAAGACAGAGATAGTCATCCCCACGAAGAGGACGATTAGTATCGTCCTGCCCATGGAGGTGGGCGAAGAGTGAGTGCTAACGAAACACGCAACTAGGTACCTTGGCGTGATGATGATGAACAGATGTAGTGTGCAGCCGACAGAACAGCAACCAAGGTGGCCTCCCTGAGCAGAATTATGGCTAATACTAGCAGCCTGATAGACACGACTCAGTCTTTACTATTGTACGGCGCTGAGGATTAGATGAAGGTGGAGGTGCTTAGGAAGCGCCTAACCTCCATTCAGAGACAGAATGCTCTCGGCGTGGCCTGTGCATATCGGAGTCGGCAGTCCCCGTCATTGCGGGTGTCATCCCGATTAGACCCCTTGCAAAGGAAAAAATCCATCTACATCTAAAAGATTGAGGTTGGACGAAAGCAAGCCGACAAGGAAGAAAAATTCTATATCTTGAGTGTATGGCGAAAAATGTGGGACGGCGAGAGAAGAGGGCGGTGGATTCCCAGACTCTTTCCACGAATCGAACTGTCGACAGGCAGGAAACATGGCGAGGTGAACTACCCCCTAACCCAGTTCCTGAGCGGACAAGGTTACTTTCGGCATTGCCTTCAGAACCTCGGTAAGGCCGACGCGGAGGAGTGCCCGTATTGCGGAGATAGTAGAGACGATATTGAGTATACGCTTTTTATCTGCAGCAGGTGGGCAGACGGGAAGATAGTCGTGGACTCGAAGCTGGGCTGGTTAATAAGCTTAAGCTGGAGAGTGAAAGCCATTGCTTGCTAGCGGCAAGTTTCGCATAAGATACATTCCGCAAAAAAAAACTGAAAGGCCACGCGAGGTGCTACAGAGGGCAGCCAAAACGAGAGGCCCCACCGGAAGTAATGTGGTAAATGGTTCCGAGCTGGAGTTCTCTCAAACCGCAGGAGTGGTTTTAGTCGGTAGTCCAGTCAGGCTTGGCTAGGAGTCCATCAATTAAATATTCCTTCCCTTCTAGAAAAAATAGGTAGAAGGCTATGAAATTCTCTGTTAGGGACAGCTTTTTCCGATGTAGTACATTCTCTATAATTTCTCCATCGAAATACAGAATCAATTAAATTAGTCCAACTATCATCATCATCAATCAATTAAAATGCAAGGAACGATAATTACTAATTGCTCCAAAGCATGGGTAATTACAACAAATTTTTCCAGAGCTTGTAGGTATCGATTTTTCCAAAATTATAATAGTTACCGACCGTAACTATTTTTTCTGTCTTTACTATATCTATCGCTTACTTTAGTTTACGAATAAATAATTAAATATTGGGAACGTGCTACCACCGTGATATCGACTGGGACAAGGAATAAAGTTTAAATAGAAAATTTTCTTTTAAAGTGGAGTAATGAATTAATAACAACTAACCAGTTTGCTTTGCAAGTTTGATTCATTATTTCCTTTGCCTTCTTGCATGAGCTTTCCTTCGTTAGCTATGATGAAACGTTAGCCTCTGTTACTGCGTGTACAAACAAACCACGCTGCTTATTTCAAGGACTTTTGAAAGTCGCATTTACCACTAATAGTGTTTTACTATTTTATTTAGAGCTTAAATGTTTTCCTCTATTCTCTTGAGTATTGTTCAAATTTCGACTCCTACTAAAATCGATGTTCTTATAATTATGAGCTTAATAATGTAATACAATTTTAAGTAAATTAGAATGTCTCTGTTCGAGCCGAGAAGAGGGAACAATTCAAAGGAATTAATCAAGATTCACAATCCTTGGCCGCTGAGGAAGTTTAACTTGCTCCCAACATAAGGAGCTACGAAATATCCAATTCGGGTATCCTGAAGCGTGTGAAGGGTTGGCATTTTAAGGGCAAAGTTCTGTGATCAGACGATCATAGCTTGCGAAGAAATAATTCTGGCGCTCTCCTGAGGGGAAAAAGTGAAATTTTCGCTGATTGCAAAGCGTTAACACGTTTAGTTGCGACAAGTAGTATAAAAACCTTGATGAGAGAATTACATGTTAACATGTGTTTGTACTGAGAAAGCTTTACATGTCGGTCACCGGTGATCGAAGTCGCTGTCGCACTCAATGTATTATACCGGATTTCATATTCTCGCACGAACGTCGCACGAGAGTGTAAACAGTACATTCGCTTCGTCTCGCCTCGTCAAATAACCCACGAGTGATGCTCGCTCCCGGGTTTAGGCTCCCACACCGACATGCAGCACACGTAACTGTTAACAAGATTAGTATTATATTTACATATAGAGTTGTCAGTGAACTAGTGTATTAATGTCTGAAAATACACCTCGTAAAATTGAATGGTGGAATAAAGGTGAAACTTTTGTGCATACTCCATAACGCAATTAACTATTGTACGAATGCGGTTAATGTGTTCATGATTACCATAGTTAATTCTTGAGGAGCTGAGATGTAAAAGGGGGACGCCCCTCAAATTATGATCATTAACTCTAAAGGATACTTTCCCTCGGAGTTTCGAAGAGTCAACATTAAATCTTAATAACTGGTGCACGTAAACTTTCCAAGGGATTCAAATTGACCATCTTTAGCCGGTCTTCATAAGGTTAAAGAATGACACGGTCATTCCAATGAATATATAAGTGCAAATCTAATGAAGTTACGCTGAACGGGCTCTATATGGCCAATGGAAGGGGAACACAGTCATTGCTATTACCAATAAAAGAAGAAATTTTCATATCAATAGCGTAAATCAAAACTCTGAAATGCTCACAATGTCGACTAATGGAAACAATAAAAATAAGTAAACTAAGATGAGTCCCTTGCGGCACCCCAGACGTGGGATTTATGGCCCTTGAGGTAAAACCCCAGAAAAGCTTTGATAGGAATTCTCAGTCAATTAGGAAGGAATCCATTTAAGAAATATAGTAGGAATTGTAATTTTTCTTAATTTTAGTATAATATCAGAATGTGACAGCTGTTTATTGAAAGCTTTACTCAAGTCCGTATAAACTAAATTAGTTTGCAAATTATTGCCTAAGTATAAATTAAATATTTTTGAACCAGTGCGGAAAGAAACGGTAGTTTGCCCTTAGGATTCTATGGACAAAGCTGCACTTTCTTTGGGTTGTTATGTCTTCCATAAAGCTTAGAGCTCCTTGAAACTATAACTAATCTCATAACCTACCTACATTATTCCAGGAAATATAATTAATACTAATGGAAATGCTTCCTCAAAATTAAAGGAAAAAAATGCTTCCAATTTTTAAATTCTTATCTAATCCTCTTTCTTTTCGAAGTGAATTGGCTGCGTTCGTATGTTGTAGCTTAACGAAGCTAAGGCTTCTGAAACACGATCCCCTTAGAATTGCATGGGCAGAACCGGTGAAATTATATGCTGTCCTAGCAAATACAATTGTATTTCCCAAAAAGTTTGCTTTTTAAATCCCCAGAAAAATACCTTTCATTTAATCATCAACAACATCAACATATCTCCTTCTATATTTGAATTGCCAGTAGTTTGATTTAAAGTTAAAAACTAATTTTTAGATTGTAACAAGAAGTTATTGTTTTAATAATATCAATTCCGACTGGACTTTTTCAATTTTGGCACTGAATGCTGAGTTTTTGCACCCCGCTATGGATTTCTGTGTAGCTCTATTAGAACTAATGTAAAACAAATGTTCTTATGGTTTTTGAATTCAAAGAATTCTTACTTTTGCAGAAGAGGCTGTAAGCGGTAAAAACAGATTACACTAACAAGGTAAATGTCCGGAGGTGCCAAACCGATATCCTTCCATGGTGATTTTTCATGTTAGTATTCGATGAGTTATTACTAAATTTAACTCGATATCCGTGGAAATTTTGATACAAAATATTTAAACGTTCATCAACGAAAATATCAAAATACAACAAAAATCATCAAAATTCAAAGAATCATATCTCCATCACTTTACATTGAAAAATGAAAAATAAAGAAAAGCAAATTAAAGCTAAGAAAGTTTACCTTTCAAACTATTGCTTAAATGTTATAAAAACTGCACTATAGAGGGCGCTAATGCCAAAAACTGGAAAATACATCTTTTTTTGGATCCACATGTATATTACAATGAATTATTCGTTTGTCAAGAATTTTGTATTGTTTATCCAAAGGTTTGCAGTATTTTTTTCTGTTTTTAGGCAGCGTTTTCAAAGTACCTAATGTCATTGCCTAGAATAGATACTGCATTGGGGTTGGTGTTAACTTATGGTGATAAAATTTCTTCCTCAAAATTCGTCATGTGCCTTTTTTCCATTTTGCTACTTTTGCTATCATCAACAAAAAGATTAATTGGTTTATTTTTAGCGACAATTTTTTGAATGTTTGGTCCAAATTTTCCTTTAGGTTCTTGCGAACAAATGTACAGCTTTTTTTCAAAATAATTAACTTTCGATAACAGTAGCATTATAGTATATGATGAATGAGTTAAATCATTCAAAGACAGAGCAACTGAAGTAGTATTTTTTCTCCAGAAGTTGTTGGAGTAGTATCTTTTTCTCCAGCAGACCTACTATTGTTAAAAGATTTCAGTCATTTCGAATTTTCGACTTGTAATAAATATCCTAATGACGTTCCTTGTTTAGACAAACTAGTTTGTGACTTAGACAAACAATCCAGTTGAGTTGAATAAAAATTTTACAAATTTAAATCGTGGGAATTTCAATACCAATTTGAAATATTCCAAAATACTTAAGAGTTCATTAATGCTTAAAAGCTTGAAAAGCACACCTCAAGAAACTTATTTTGACTGTCTGGACCAACGATTTAGGTGGCTTTCGAATATATTGATGTTTTAGGCATATTAGTATATGCGAAAACCACCTTTTTTCCTAAATTTTTAATTTTTGTATAATATCTTGGGGCTGGACAAGTGAAATTAAACCCAAAATTTACGCGGTTAAATCATGGACAATCGACTTATCCATGCAAAAGGGCAAATTTGTAACTTGGTGAAGCTGGCCAAGAACAAGCACACCTCTTTTTCTTATGTTTTTATCTTTTTTTTTAAAAGGTAGGCAAATCAATTTAATGGTTGGACAAATGTGGACAAATAGTGGACAACCGATTGCAATTATAAAACCAAAGTTTTTATATATTTGGGCTAATTTCATACAGTGTTGCATTTGGGGATGAAAGAGGCTGTCAAGAGACAGTCTTAAGATGTTGATGTGTCCTGGGCTAGCCATGACCGTGCAGGCCAGACCGAGGAATCAACTGAGCCTCATGCTTTAGTCTGAGCTAGCCCAGAGGCACAACGGAGGAAGCATAAAGCGGAGCGGCATGCTTGCAGGCTAGCAACTGGGGAGAGTGTGAGGTGGGTTCACCCAAACCGCCGCTTCCTCCGATCCCCAGCAACAGAAAATCATGCCACGTTTAGAGGACACAGAAAGGGAAAGGATTAGTATTGTGAAAGAGGATTAAAGAAAAGGGCGAACCCGAAAAGGAAAACAAAATAAAAAAAAACCAAAAAAAGGAGTAAAATAGAGAAGGCCCCGGTGACGGGAGCAAACGCCCCCTACCTTTAAACGTTGAGCGGAGTCAGGTGGTGTTGACTCTCCCATGGCCAGTACCCCATCCACCCACGCATTCTTGATGGCCCGTGTTGCTAAGGATGCCCTATTGATGCCTGGAAGTGAGAGAGAGAAATAGCCAGAGAAAGCCTTCAACCCATAGATAAGGGAGTCTCAACCATCGATGATGGCCGCTCTAAATGCCAGGGAGAGAGACCGGAGAGAAATAGGAGAGGAAGGTGAAAAGTCACGACTGTTTCATTGCCACTGTAATTCGAGCACTATCAACACACAAATGCCATTAACAACTCAATCTAATGCTGTCCAATTTCCAGAACATTTAAAAAATTCAAGGTATAATTCGGAATAATAATTAATTTTCCAATTTCAAAGACCTGACTACAAAATAATCACCAATCTGCCATTTTCGAAGTAATGTGAAGAATACTCAGTAGCACCAGCCAGCTTCATAACATAGTCTCATATAACAAATGGCATACATACGGGCAATATTAACTTAAGTTCATTGTTTATTTGTTCTTACGTCTTAATATCTACCACTAGCAAGGCCAAAGCTGAGTTCCCTTACACCTATAAAACCATTAACATATATGATCCAAGAGACATTTTCACATCATTGAATTCCTAGAAACATTTACGGTAAAAAGTTGATAGTTAAAAATAATTAGGAGTATATTTCTTCTTGAAAATTACTTTCAATAAAAAGTTCTACTAATGACGTCACAAATTTAGATTATCCATTGTCCTCTTCTCATGGATTCAGTAAGGCAAATACCGAGATAATGCCTTGGTTACTAGAACTTCATAAGGAAACGGATTTCATGAAAACTGACTTTCAACAATAAATAAAAAAACTTCATCGTGATATGATCGGTGACGTAGAGTAACCTACTCTGCATTTCTGCGTTTTGAAGTGCAGCTACAAAACTCACTTACATCTTTTGAACTTCATGTTCAAGACATCAATCGCAAACAATTCCCAGCTGATATCGTAGTGAATGGTGTTCCGTGTATGCCTGAAAAGAATCTACATGAAATTATTGAGAAGTCAAGCACTTTAATTAATACTTCTGTGTCATCTTTCTTGGATATTTTTCGAGTACGTGCTAAATATATATATATATAGGACCTCTGTAGGTGGTCCAGCTCGTGACAAGCTTTTAGATTAGTCAATCAACATCAATAAGATGTTATGATTTATTTAATTCTACAATTTTTAACTTTCTTTCGAATAATATCTGTTCACTCGCAATGAGTCAGCTAATGGGGTAATTATTTATTTTCCCTCTCCCGTTCACTCTCTTGCGCGCGTAGGTTTTTGCCGACTAGATTGAAGATGGGAGTGGGTATTCAGCTTTGATTATCCTTGGGTATGATATAATTTATGGGCGTCACGAAGTTTTAATAGAGTATAGGAATTCTCTTCTATGGAACTGATACCACACATTTCTATTACTCCATTGCGTTTAATTCACTTTTAATCGAGTACCACGTTATAAACCTTATATTTCGTAGAAAGTGAGCTCTCTATAAATCAAACCATACACAAGGTTACGGAAAATTCACTTATTCGCAAGGCGACGTACTGTACCGTACTCCTTCCGCCTTTATTTTCTTTCGCCCCTTTTCTCGCTTCTAACCGCCTTCTTAACTTTTCCGTTCAGGATCTCAAAACTGGTCGCTTCCTTCCAAGACCTCTTTATTCTCAGAATTGGTTCCTCTCTCTGCGTTACCGATAACCTTTCTATCTTTTTGCATTCCTCTTTTCCGGATAAAAACTGGTTCGCGCTTCACATACCAGGACCCTTATATTCAAATTCGACCCCTATTTTTTCCAATTTTCTAGAAATTCCCACAACTTTCCTAAATCTTTGCTGACAGTTCCAGTCCGGATAAAATTTTTAAAATTATCTATTTTTAAATTTTGGGTTTTCTTTGCAAATTATTCCGTGGCATGTGACAGTTCACTTCTGCCAAAATCTCCTTTTTTTTGGGGAGAGGTTGAGAATAATTGTCCTTCAGGGACCTGTCTTGGGTTCCGCCGAACCTAGTTCACCGGTTGGTATTATCTTGGTCTTGGAGTACACGAAAAAAAGCGGTTTCGAGTATTATGGAGGTTATGTTCTGACTTCAGTAGTTTTTAGTGGAATATTTAATAGAGAAATGGGATTATGTCCAGGTAGGTATACAATACGTTCCCACTTAAATTTCAAAGATAAATACCCCCGAAAAGAGGTTTTTCTTAATTTTACAGACTCTTAGTTAAACTTAAAGCTAAATATCCGTATTGTAGTAAATAATTCCTATGTCTAATGTCCTTTTAGAGTTAAATTCAATGCCCGTCGAAGTTAAGAGCGCTTATTATGGAGACTTTCTTCTCAGAGGTAAAGTGTATTCCTTTGGCCTGGTGCACCGATTGGAAGACCAATTGCGGCATTGGAAGCTCACAACTCGACACCAGATGCGCACAACTATTTGCTAAACTTGGGACCAAAGATACTTTTATTTATAGAGTCAAAAATTCCGCGAATGAAAGGGGAAAGGGTGGAATCTCTCTAGGCGGCATAACGGAATAGAGAGGTCAAGCAGCTAAATTCAAGTCTGGTCTCAGAATAACTGCGACTCCTAAATTTGTTTGTTTTTTCAGCCCCAATAGGTAACAAACTAACATACTTTCTTGCACACCTTGGTTGAATTTTCGCTGATGCGCTAGTTAATAAACATAGTGTCAACTCAGCTTAAGGGATGGTTTGAGCATATATACTTGGACGTTATGAGATCCTAACTTACTTTTACGGCTTCAAATATGATCTTACATAATATATAGATATCTCTATTTACCAGATGGCTTAAAGTCCTCTTCACAGTTGACAAAACTATTGCAAAAACTTTCTTCTATGGATGGATATCTAAATTTGGAGTCCAAAAGAGAAAATTAATGATAATGATTAATAATAATGAAATTCCAAGTTACACCTCCTTAGTGAATTATCGAAACAATTACGAATCTTTCGTAAAGGTCAGAGTCAATTGAAGGTCAATATTACTATAATTATTACGTGAGAATATCGCAAAGAAAATAAAATATTTGTGTGAACTTTTCTGTGAAATATATGATCAGTGATCAGTGTTTACATGAGTTTAAAGGGAAAAAAGAAGAAAACAGTCGGGAACTGGTCTTTCACTTTTAATTGAAAGATCGGAAAAAAAGTGTTGTGACAATTTTTGAAAAAATAAGCATTCTAAATATTAACAAGTGCTACTGGTCTAATTGGATATAACTTGAATTTTATTAGCGAATGAGTTGAATTGTTTGAGATTTTGAACTTTGCTGTTATTTTTTATAGTGAATTTGTGAGCAATTGAAGAGACCAAGTTTTCACAATTAGCAATAACTGAATTGCAACTTGTTGTTGAATTTTTGTTTTTGTTGTGGTGTTTTGCTTGTGGTGGTGTTTCTCGTTGTTTTCCTTTGTG
>QYTT01094534.1:13772-24904 GCA_006980735.1 Dasypogon diadema
AAGCTAAATATCCGTATTGTAGTAAATAATTCCTATGTCTAATGTCCTTTTAGAGTTAAATTCAATGCCCGTCGAAGTTAAGAGCGCTTATTATGGAGACTTTCTTCTCAGAGGTAAAGTGTATTCCTTTGGCCTGGTGCACCGATTGGAAGACCAATTGCAGCATTGGAAGCTCATAACTCCTACACCAGATGCGCACAACTATTTGCTAAACTTGGTACCAAAGATACTTTTATTTATAGAGTCAAAAATTCCGCGAATGAAAGGGGAAAGGGTGGAATCTCTCTAGGCGGCATAACGGAATAGAGAGGTCAAGCAGCTAAATTCAAGTCTGGTCTCAGAATAACTGCGACTCCTAAATTTGTTTGTTTTTCAGCCCCAATACGTAACAAACTAGCATACTTTGTTGCACACCTTGGTTGAATTTTCGCTGATGCGCTAGTTAATAAACATAGTGTCAACTCAGCTTAAGGGATGGTTTGAGCATATATACTTTTACGCCTTCAAATATGATCTTACAGATATAGATATCTCTATTTACCAGATGTCTTAAAGTCATCCTAACAGTTAACATAACTGCTTGAACTATTGCAAAAACTTTCTTCTATGGATGGATATCTAAATTTGAAGTCCAAAAGAGAAAATTAATGATAATGATTAATAATAATGAAATTCCAAGTTACACCTCCTCAGTGAATTGACGAAACAATTACGAATCAAAAGTAACAGATTGTCGTCGGATCATATATTAACCAATGGTTTGCTAGATAGTTTTCATAGAACACTTTTAGCTACCAACAAATGTCACTACTTTCAACCGTTAAACTTTCTCTTTCTCTACTTGATTTACGGACATCACTGAACACATCCCCACACAAAATTAGTCTATTAAGCTGTATTCAAGAATTTCTCCAATCCAGGATTTCTTGAGAGATATTTACAGGCACTACGACCACGGCGACAAGATACATGCGGCGACAAGATACATGCCTTCACAGACAAAAAACTAGCATCTTGTCCTCATCTTTTGGCCTAAATGGATGAGATGAAATGCTTTGTATTTAACACTGTCAAAAACAAAATCATCAATGGTCAAGGAAGGACCAATCATCAGACGGAATTAAACCAAGCATGTCAGTAGAAGATACAACAGTATTTGGCAGTTCAATTTTATGAAAAAGTGCACTGAGTGAGTCTAATTAATTGCAATGCTAAATCATAAACGGATACAAAGTGTAGAGTTTCACATAGCTAATAAAAGTCTTATGCGTTTCAACATATAGTTAAAAAAATACGTGGAAAGAACGTGGAAGAAGTCCGATACACAACAGTGGTATTACGAAGAGTAATATGCGCGAAACCACATTTGTCTAAAATTACGTTTATAAACTCCACCGCCCACGTAATGCCTCCGGTGAAAAGCTAACGAGGCTCTTATTATAATCTTTAAGACATGGTAATTTCATGTCTGCAGAAATGCTTAAATTTGCTCACATCCCTGAATAAATTATCGCATCTCGACATGTAAGCACTAGGATAATATATCTAACGAAAGAGGGAAGCGAGCATCCACGTCAAGCAGTATTGTAAGCTATGGGGAACCTTCATCAGCCTGTACATGTCCATAAATAATGCATGAGATTGGCACTTTTCGGTTAAAGAATTTAAATCACAAGCAGGAATCGATATTCCACCGCACACAACACCTGTCGGGAGGCGTATACATCTTCCTGGAGCTACTCAATTTTTGACGTTGCTTCAGATTTCAGTTACATCCATCAGATGGTTGCTTCCATCAAACTGTTGGTAGAGTTAGGTCTGCCAAATTTCAATACAAATGAGCGTTATAAATGAGCATACGCTCGATTAGGCTCCATAGGACCCTGGATCCAGGATCGAGTTCCCAAAATATAAACATCAGGATTCAGGATAAGCATAATTACCAGGGCCGGCTGATAAACGGTTCCATATTTTTAGTACCCAGTGAACTTGGGTTAAAGAATTTCTCAAAAAGGGACTGGTTATGTAATTTATGTCGGTCGTTAAAGGAATTAGGACAATAGTCCGTTACAACTTTATAAAGCAGACCAAAATGTGCTTTTGGGAGTACTGAATGTTTTGATTTCCAGGATAAAAAGATCCGTATCCCTTTTTAATTTCCTTTTATGGTACATTTAACTGTGTGGTACGATAGAAGAAATTTCTTGGATTAAAGAGGTATCCCGAAATTGAGCTATTCTGTTTTCATGGTGCTGACGTTAAATTGAAAGCACTTTATCCGATTGTGTTCCAACTGGAAAGTGGTTGTTACATTTACATAAGATATTGTGGAAGGTTTTATGTGGTTTTAAAAATATAACTGAAACAAAGTTGAAATATATTCTTTTGTGTTTTGTGAAATTGCAAATAAATCTGTTTTAAAACCGAATGAAAGTGTGCAGAATTTTCGAAGCACTATTGGAATTTCAGAGAATCGTAAGATATTCCTTTTTAATTGGATTCCTTCGCTACCTTTTTCCTTCCTTTGGCTGGAGCTCTACTTTTAATGACTTGCTTTCGCTTGCTAGTGATAGATACATCTTTCTTGTCCTCAACTGCATAGGTATTCAATTTTACTAATTGTTTTGCTTCGATACACCCGTTCGATTCGTATGATTTCCTTAATTGGTTTTGAAGTCGTCTAAAAGAAGGCTGAACAGATTTTACTAAATTTTACCAACTAAGTCTTGAGGTCGATTAACTTAGAAATTCTCCTACGCTCTAAATTTATTGGGGCCGCTAAATTTATTGGATTGAAGGTGCCGTTTATGGCAAGGAATCAATGTTTTGTTTATGTAGTAAGTCAGCCAGTATTTTTTGCTTATAATTATAATTTTCACAGAGTAATCACCAATTATTCAGTTTATTTTAAATAGAGGGAAATATTTTCTTGTAGTTTCAATATCCCTATTTGATTTCATTTTATCTAAAGATTTGGAATTTTTCCAACATTATTAAACGTAATAAACTGAGAAGTATTAGATTTAACTCTGTTCAGTGTATTCATAGATTCTAATATTAAAATATGGTGAGTATCTAACTAGGCATCAATGTCTGACCACAGGCATATCAGGTTTAAGTTTGAGGCTAACAGACTACTGTAGGGGGGACTAAGGTCAGAAGTCCCCTGGCTGGGCATTGACAATATCAACACTACTGAGGAATTGAACCTGACTTCGAACTATCTCTGCAGCTCCGTAATGAGCTCTTTTAACGTAAGCTGTCCTCTGAGACGGACAGTCTACTAATAGGGAAGTTCCGTGGTGGCATAGAGGGCTTGGCAGTGAAGTTACTGCGCCAACCTACATTCGACTGGGAAAAATATTGAAAGGATCTACCAACTACAGGAAAACCTTAAAGACCTTTTGTAAAGATATAAGTGATCAACTTACGATTTCAAGGCTTTGCAAAATCATCTCTAAGAATCACCCAGGAAAAATATATAACTTATACTGCGTGGAAACAATTAAGTTCCTCCTGGAGACACATATCCCTGGCTCTTAAACATCAAACAGATATGAAACAGTAAATGACCCTGTCGACCATACAGTCTACGGAACCGTACACATTGACATTAGTTTCGTGAGAAAAATTTGCTGTCTTCAACACTTTTTGATACCACACAAACAAACAAATCCTACAATTTAAAAAAAGCCTAGCAGGGATCTAAAATCAAATCAAATCTAATCTAATCTAAAGTGATCGAGATCGGCTAAATTGATTGACTTCATCCTAAAGCGCAGAAAAAACTGTCTATCTATGGAAATCTTCAATCACGATCAAAGCCACCAAAAGCTGCCCAAAAGGAGGATATATTTTTCCACTCCTAGTAGATCGTATTAGATGAACTCGCTGTGAAACCAACTGACTCGAATGTTAGAATGTGCAAGGTTACGGGAATGGCTGAATGAATGAATATGTGATCACCATTCGGAGCCAGTAAGATCAGATTATCTCCACCCTAACCTTATGCAAAATAGCCTCTCTTTAACCCGCAACCGGGCTGAGTATTAATGCCGGCAAGAGATAATCTTGTTGTTTACAAGAAGACGGAAGCGATTAATAAATGGGACAATGGGAAATCAAGTACAGGAGATAACCCTAGGCAAAAAACTTACTTGGAACGCACATCTGTCAGGTCATGATTTTCTCTACATGTATGTATGTCCTTGTATATTGAGGTATTAAAATTGCAAATGATGTACTGGCTGTAAATCACAGTAATGCAGATCTCGCATAGTGGCCAAATGTTGAAATATCATAGTTGCAATTCTCCCATGTGCCATGGTGATAATGCTGCATCAACCACAATTTCCTGGTCAATAGAGAAAAGTATTTTTGGAGACTCTAGGATCGAGAGGATTGAAAATAATGAAAATAATTACATGCGGCCAATATATAATTATTGTAATAGGGAAGGTGCTTAACGAAAAAAATATATATAATTGTTCATTCAAAAGAGGGACTCTTCTTTCTTGTCTACCGCTTCTCTGAAACCCCGCTTCATTTGGTGGAGAGATTTTGGAAAGTATTATCAGCTTATAAAGAACTTAACTCAATTAAACCAGCAGAAGGAGAGGAAACAAATTCCTTCGTAGGAATTTTCTTTGCTTACATTAAGAAAATTGGACAAGATTGAGACGGAAATATGTTGCTTTTGTTCAGAATCACCATATAGAATTTTATGTAGGTACTAATTCTGCAACTGAAGCAGTCATAAGGAGAAAATTCTCATGGCAAGAAGAGACCTCTCTCTCGCCTAATAAAATCCTAAGCTTTCTAAAAGAATTAAACCGGGTGTAAGTGTAAGTCGATAGACGGAGATTCACAACAGATACTCTTTGTATTTTGATGAATACGAGGTTGGACAACCTATATATCGCTAATTTTAATTCAATCTCATCTATCCTGAGAATACTTCAGTTGATAGTAAAGATGAGAGTTTTTCTTCCCTAGTGCCAAATATTTTACTGCCGGTCAAAATCAAACGTAATTGTCCTTGGTTTTCAGATTAACTAAAATCTCTTATTACATCATAGGGTATCCCCTGACCTTTGGCTACACTGTAAAAAGGTTAATTTCTCTGCAGACTCTTTTAAAGGAATTAAAATCAACGAAACTCGTGTTCTTCTTAAAGTTACTCGAAACAAGCCGACTTTAGCAATACGTAGTGAATTATTACCTAAATTCAAATAGAAATTTTGAAATGGAATTCACTTGAAAGAACACTTGAAAAATGTCCACATGAATAGAAAATTTCTTTCTAGATGAAAGGAAAGTGTTTCGATCATAGCAAGTCAACTTGATCATCGTCAGTACTCCGATCGACTTTCCCGACACAGACACTACAACGAGTGGTCGAAAATTTTCTATAATTTTTGAATAATTTCACAAGCAATTTATTACGAATTACATGAGCTAGAATATTTAATTCAATTTGTTCATGAACATTGATTATATCAATTATGTTTGCTTTCAACGCAATTGAACACCAGATGGGAGCACTTGTTGGACACAAACATTTAAATTGAATAATTAAATTTTGAAGTGAAATTCACTTCGAAAAACACTTGATACCTATCAAATGCAATCATAACGGCCTTTACAGGGTGCATATGAAAGGGTGTACATGAAAAGAGTGCCCAAAAATGTGAATGTCCCCTATTAACATTTTTTGACAAGATCTACCTATGATTCTGGAAATATTTGCATCTTAAACAGGAAAGCGCTGTATATTTAATTCAAAAAATGGTACTTTCGACCGCGGGCTGCCTTATTTGTTACAGAAATTTCGTTATTGCAGCTAAAGTCGGTTCATAACATTCCTTATGCATTATTTATTACATATGAAGCATGCAGCAGGTGTTATTAGGTATGCGATTGATTGCCTTGGATCATTCTACGAGGCTTACTATAGGCGTACTATAGCCTTCCAACAGAACCAATATTTTACAACGAATATTAAAAAGTGAACTGGATGTAAAAACAACCCAAACAATTTTTGTTATGTTTGCGGGAAATGCAAAAGCATAAGAAAAAAGCCGGTGAGACTTTGAAAGTAATATATATAAAGTACTTCGGTTGGTGAAGATGTAAAATATTCTCCAAATATTATATTGTCAGAAGTGTTATACAAATTTCTTTAATTGATTTAATGAAAAAAAGGAATATATTGATTTTGGGCACCCTCTGTTGAGCAGAAAGAAGACAATTACTACTTTTGTTTGGTAGATGTAACTGGTCACACTTTAAAAACAAAGTCAGACCTATATAAGACCTTTACGACATAGCGGTACCGTACCAATACCTGTGAGACACTACTACGAATATTCCTTCAATCGGTGGCATCATCGTCAAAAGATCCAACATTTGAACCTTCTGAAATAAATGGCTGCAATCATATTATATTTAACAATGAGCGGTTAAACGATTTAGTCCGAGTTTTAGATCGGAGTAAGACAAAGTCCGAAATATTGGCTTCACGACTGAAGGATTTCAATTTATTGGAAGGAACACTATAGATCTCATGAGTTGATGAATTAATTTACCCTAAGTGACGACATTGCGTTTTGTAGTTAAATTAATGATTTAATGTCTGCTTTAAAAATTGAATGCCAACCAGATGAATGGAGAATGTTTACAGATTCATCTAAATCAAGCTTAAAAATGGCATAAATTAATAAAGGAAAAAACATGCCCACTGTCCCAATAGCATACTCAGTAAAATTGAAAAAAAAACATGCGACACACTGAAATTATTACCTAACAAAATAAATTATTCGCATCATAATTGGACTGCTTCTGGCGGTTTCAAAGTAATTCATATAATACCAGGCCTACAGCTAGGCTATACGAAACATAGTTGTTCTCTGTGTGAATGGGATAGTTGGGATAAAGAAAAACATTACACCGATTTCAGTTGGTCGCTGCGAGGACAGTGCAGTCCAGGAAGAAAGAATGTTGTTACCGATCCATTAGTTCCAAAAGAAGGAGTACTACTGCCACCACTTCATGTAAAACCAGGTATTATTAAGGACTTCATCAAGACAATGGATGAAACTGGTGAAAGGTGTTTTTTCCATGTTGATTTAATTTTTAGTTAGAAAACTTTTTCGCGTATACGAATTTGAATTTGAATACTATTTTGATGATTTCTGGTAATTTAACAGATAAAACTGGAACTCTAAAGACAGTTTATCAAATTAAAATATTAAAATATTTTTACTCATTTAACAAACGACCACTTTGTAAGGTCACGCGAAAAAGTTTTTCCCTCACAACACATTATTATATAATTTCTTAAGGAAAAAACGTTCACTTTTTGTTTTCAGGTGGTATATCAATTTGACCAAATATAACGACTTTAATAAAAGATGCAGCATTCGATAACAAACTAAATCCAAAAGAACTTAAAGTTTGGAAATACATTAAACTGGTCATCGAGAATTTCTTGGGAAATGATGAATTGGACAATTACAAGGAACTGGTAGCAGATATTATTAAGGCTTTTAAGGAAATGAATGTCTTGATGTTATTAAAAATTCACGTGCTACATAATCGCATTGATTTTTTCCAGCAAATTTGGGGGAAGTTTCAGATGAACATGGAGAAAAATTCCATCAAGAACTGGCGGAAATGGAAACACGGTAGAAGGGAAGAAGCATCACTAATATATTGGGCCAATATTGTTGGAGCATTATACGAGAAACACGTGGAGAAATCTATTCACGACAAACAAAGAGGAAAAAATAAGTGCGTCCGTTTAAATTCCTTTTTTTCTAATTTTTTACAAAATAAGTAAAATAAAGATTTAAAAGGAGGTAAAGTAATATAATAAATTTTACAAAAACATTGTAGAGAAAACAATGGATTCTTCTTTAAGGGGACTGGGACCAGCGAAAAAAATTTTGGACGAAATTCAATATTTTCAAATGTAATTCATGGGCTTCCGATAATTTTTTCGCCACGACACAAATAAATAAATTTGTTGTTTTCTGTATAAAATGTAACTTTTGAAACCACATAACTTTTGATGTAGCGTTGCTGGAAAGTTATGTCTTTGGTAACATGTTTCATTCCCGATCAGATTATTTTGATCGTTGATACTAATATCAGTTTGTGCAAATGTACAGTCGCGGTCAAAATAACAGAACTGCAAACGGATTTCAAATCTCCATTTCAGTATACTAGGAGATCCCTGTGCAATTGCACAAATTGAAGGTATATGAGTGACATAACGTTTTTAGATGTTCCCTCAATTTGCACCTTAAATTTCAAAGCGCGTTTTTTTCAGAGGTGTTCCCTGTAGGCCTAATCCTCCCATGCAAGCAAGCAGTAAAAAGACACCTGCAAAATATTTTATCATGCAGAATAATGAAAAAAGTTTCAATAAATCCATGTATTGAATACTTATCGGTGGCAAACACCGAACTTAACACCAAAGTTACCCAGGAACGAAACCCCAAAGTAATGCACACAACCCCGAACTGATGCGGATCAGTGTTGCCATTATAAAATTTCAAGAAAAGCTCGATGAAACTCCATATAAAAAAGTGGCTGAAATACGGAACCGGGAGCTTTCTTTGTATAATTAATATATAGATTATATTTTTTGAATTGAATTTCTGGAAATTTGTGTTTTTTAAGATTTTAGGGCAGTTTCCTCAGAAACCATAAAAGATATCGCTGCCAAATATTGGGAATAGTTATAACGCATAAAGGGCTACTTCCTTTCATGAGATATTTTTAAATTCCTGCTTAGGAAAATATATATATATATATATATACATTTTTATGATTTTTTTGGAGTTAAAAAATTAAGCAATTTAAAAAAAATATATATAAAAGCTAATATCAATCTAAATAAAAAAACACCCCATGACAGGAACTCAAAAAGGGTTAGATATTTAATTTGAAAAGAGAATTAGGGTTCTATCATTTCCAACTTCTGAGAAAAGTGACAAAAACCTAACATGCAGTTGTATAGGCAGTCACAGTCCCCTTAAAACAAATTCGATTTATAACGGTAGTTTGACCTGATCTGAAAAAAACAATAACAGATTCGTGATATGCATACAAAAACAATCCAGAGACAGTGTATGAAAGCTTTGAAATTATTAAGAAAGTCAAATTTTATTGTACCGTGTTGTTAATGCTTTGTTGTAGGCAACTAGAGTTTTGAATGTGTGGATTTCTTTAAAAGACTTTAAATACGTCTTAAAACTCAACGGCATACATACGACATTCTGAATGGCAATGGGGTCTGTTCAGTGATGGGCATTTACGCATAGATTTGCATTGTCTACACTCCGGGGTAGACAATGCGTAGACGATGTAGATAATGCAGAGTTTACGTCGTGTAAACTTTTGGTAGACAGGCCCTATTCTTGTGCTTGCGATATGTCGCAGCTTATTTAACAGATTCAAATAAACACAAATTTGTCTGCTCATTGCCATATGAAAGAATTACTTTGACATTTTATTAAACCCAAGGGGGCAATACAGATATTTCAACTAAATAACTACACTATATGACGCTAGTTGTATAATTTTGTATATGATATGAGGTGGAATTATCAATTAGCCACCAAGATAGCACGATCTAACACCTATGGATTGTTTTGTATGGGGCATTATAGTTCAATATCATCGTTTTGTCAAGAAGCATCGGACGACACTATACGTATTCTGCATATCTCAAAATGTAGGGCATATATAGTAATTATTGTAGTTTACACTATTTCGTAAGCAGCTAAGTTTAATAATTCTTTATTAATTATTCAAAAAATATACGTTTCCCATTTTATTTCATAGTAAGGAATACAGAATAGGTATGACTTAGGAGATTTGTATATTTATGTAAAAGAAGGGTATTTTGATTTTAAAAATTTTTAGATCCTAAACAAAGGGGAGTAGGAGAGTGAGTAAGCACTCATTTAAAAGGATCATTCTTTTTCTATAGTATGGCATCAGAGTTGTACAGAAACTACATCTAATAAACTATATGAGCTTTTTCGTAAGAAACGAGCGAAAAACTTTCAAATGCAATTTTTTGTCTCGTAAAGGCCTATGACAGGAAGCCCGTCTAGTAACTTTAACTGGGACGTTCTCCTTAGGAATAAGGTAATAGCTAGTAGCAAAACAAATATATTACGAAATGAATGTTCGCTAAATAATAACAAAGATATTCTTAAGAATAATAGTGCTAACAGAACAACTAGAGTACATTCACACATTCCTTTTATCATTTGATCAAAATCATTTGATATTAATTTATATGATGGACGATGGGCCCTATTCTAATGGGTTTCCTAAAATTTATTTTATGTTATGATCGTAACATAATTTTTTTTTAGAAAATTCGAATTTTAATGTGTCCTCTTATAATAAATTTAGAAGCAATTGTGTAGATTTTTTCTTTTACGATTTCTTTCCAAGGAATATTTAAGGTAATTTTATTGAAAATTCGAAATATAATAATTTTTAATTTACGTAAATGCTAATTTATATCAAATTCAGAATATTGACAGTTCCTAACATAAGATAAAATTCTTAAAACGTACTTGAGAAGTTATTTTATATTATGGAATTTTTATGTGATGCGGTCATGTAACATAACATAGAATTTGATGATTACAATATGTATTTTGTGTCACATGATATAAAAAAACATAAAACATAAAAATTTTCTGTATATAGCACCCAATATCTATTGTCGACATTGTTTACATAGATTTCATTGTCTACGTGAAATATTGCGACGTAGACTACGTCATTATTTACGCGTCGACAATGGCGTTATTTACGTTGTGTAGACAATTTGCCCATCACTGGGTCTGTTGTAATACACAGTTCGGAAGCGTAAATTCTAGGAAAATAATAACCAATACCTTACATATAATGCAGCGAGATTATGCAATTTATTAACCCTTTAACTGTTTATGTCGAGTATACTCGTCATGGCGAAACGACAATTTTTTGCATAATGTCGAGTATACTCGTCATGAAGATAAAAAAAATTGCATTCGTATTATAAATCAATGAAACAACTATAATTTTTTTTCTTGAAGAAAGCAAAAAAAGAGCTTTTAAAA
>QYTT01094535.1:4493-17910 GCA_006980735.1 Dasypogon diadema
AGAGCACAATGGTGGACCGAACAACAAGAGAGCAAAACTCAATGGGCATCACAATGGCGATATTTCGAGTTGTGAGCTAACACCAAACGCAAAGGAGTCACCCAAACCAGAATTCCAGCTGTCCCGGGACATTGTTAATGGTACAATCCTTACAGATCTAACGCAGAAAAGATGGCGAATCGGAAAACCAATTGGTTTGTACTCTTCACTTTTTTTCTTCTTTGCCAACATTTTGTCAATGCCTTGTGAAATCGATTTTTATTCTTGGCGTAATTATTTCCTTTTATATTTCAGGAAAGGGCAGCTTTGGAGAAATATTTTTAGCTTCCGATGATATATCATCACCTGTTACTAGTGAAAATGCCAAATACGTCGTCAAAATTGAACCTCACTCGAATGGGCCACTCTTTGTAGAAATTCACTGCCTGCTGAACACAGCAAAAAAATCAGGTTATTATATGATACATTTATAATTTTCATAAATTGTTAATTTCTGTGATTTGAGATGTATTTTAGCCAGGGAAACAGTTGCTTGGGGGAAATAAATCTGATTGTTTGCTAAAGCACCATTAAAGTGGTTATATGGATGTTTTATATATTTTTTATTGTTTCCTACTTTTAGTATAGTAACTATTCACAAAATAACGAAGCCTGAGTACCTGGAAGTTAATAGAGGGAAATTTGTTCTTAGTACACTCCTTACATGATGTTTGCACCTAGTTATGATATGTAATAAGCTAAAGGTAACAAATTGACAATAAGTGCTACTCTGTAATTCCTGTAAAATTTTCAAAGAATTTCTTTTAATATTCACAAAATTTTATAGTTGTGAATATATGCATTTTTCAGTGGATGATATGCTGCCCAAACCACCCCGAAGGTCTATTTCCAGTTTCCAATTTAAGTTGGTTGCTGGGAAAGTGCAATTGTCGTTCATCTCAATACATCTTGCACTGTTGGCCGTCCTTTGTCACATTTACCCTACAGATTTTGTTATAGTTTTTTCTTTATATATAAGTCCTTGCGTTGAATCAATATAATGCAAAGCTGCTTTAGTTATGTATATATACCTTAGTTACTCATTTATCAGATAGCGTTTGGTATGCGTGAAAATAAATTTATTTTCTTTTTAGAAAATGAACCTCTTCCACTGGGAATGCCGGAGTATATAGCGTCCGGATCACATTATTTCAAAAATACTCGGTACCGTTTTCTAATCCTACGACGTTTCGATCGGGATTTACATTCAATCATAAAAAATCGACGAGTAGATCAGAAATCCGTTCTTATTTTAGCGGTACAAATCCTAGATGTCCTGCAGCATCTGCACGACAAGGGTTATTGTCATTCAGATATTAAGGCTGAAAATCTCATGATTAGTAAATGCATTTTCCGCAAGAAATTGTTGAATGCAGAAAGTAGCAGCGATGGGGAGACATCGTCTACTAATGAAGACGACGACGACGATGATGAAGAACCTTCAAATGAGGACTCTGATCCAGGATACAAAACTCCAGTCAATAAGAAAAAGGTCCAATACAGTGGTTCGAATCCGGTAAATTGATCAATTTCGACAATATTTTCTAAGCTTATTACTGCTTCTTTCACAGGTCCGTTCGTGTCGGGTGAAAAAGCGTAACTCCACATACCAAGAACTGGTTAAAACTCATTACTTAAGACCGACGAAGAAGGTGAATTATTCGGAATTTTTCGGTGATGAAAATTCAAAGAGCAGTGAAGATGACACCATCGATGCGTACTTGACA
This sequence comes from Dasypogon diadema, assembly GCA_006980735.1. Taxonomy (NCBI): domain Eukaryota; kingdom Metazoa; phylum Arthropoda; class Insecta; order Diptera; family Asilidae; genus Dasypogon; species Dasypogon diadema. The sequence continues at coordinate 6,260 of QYTT01094535.1, forward strand.
CGGCATAAAATAGCAACAATAACTAGAAGCGAAATCAGACGGGAAAGTCGCAGTGATCTCGTCACGGAAGATCGAATTTTTCTCATCGACTTTGGACTTGCTTCAAAATTCATAGACTCGAGTGGTGCACACCGGCCCTTTTGTATGGATCAGCGCCGTGCTCATGACGGCACTTTGGAGTTCACATCGCGAGATGCTCACATGGGAGCACATTCGAGACGTAGTGATCTAGAATGTTTGGGGTATAATCTGATTTTCTGGTCCCAAGGTTATCTTCCATGGAAAGAAAACGCTGCGCAAAATCAAGCAGAGAAAGTGCATTGGATGAAAGAGTATCTGATGGCAGACGTTAAGGAAATGTTGAAGCACGTCTACGGTAAGTCAGTTCCTAAATATTTAGGCGAGTTCATGCAATATGTGGGCAAGTTGGCGTACGATGAGCGCCCAGACTACAAAAAATGCAAGCGGATATTCCAACGGGAATTCGTCAAGTTGGGTTATAAAAAAGACAAAATGATCCTGAGCGTGAACGAACTCATAAAGAACTCCGTAGATATAAAGGAAGAGATAGAAAATAACAACGTCTTCGAAATGAAGAATATCAAAAGTATTATGAAAAATTTAGGTATGCTCATGCCATTCCGAGAAAGCAATTCAAATCGGGTGTCTCCGAAGAATTTACGATCAAAGTCTGAAAAGGGCTCAAAGAAGAAGCGGAAGAAGTTCTCTTGGGCTGAGATTTTAAGTCAAGATCCTGATCAGATTGCAAGGGAGCGAGCGGAAAAGGAATTTGAACGAGAGCAATCGACTGAAACCCCATTAATTCGGTACACTGGGAAGCCTACTTATGCCATTCTAGAAATTGAAAATCGACTGAAATTTAAGGATCGGCTTGAGTATGAAGAAGAGGCAGAAGAGAACGATTTCCATATTAAAGGTTACACAAAACCTATGATGGAGGTTCTAAAAAAGCGTCAATCATCTCTTCTAGCTCAATTCGAAGACGAAAAAAAGCAGCAAAACAATTCCGTTGTTTCTTCAAATAAAAGGACTCCAACAAACCGAGTGTCAAGACCTCGAGCCAAGGCTGGTCTTAGAACTGTGATTATCCCAACAAAGCGGGGACTGGATTATAGCCATGAACTTGTTCAACGCCGAGCTAAAAGAACCCATAAGAATAGCGGAGATTTTACGGATGAATCATCGTGCAGTAGTCTGAATTCGGTGGCTAGTTCGAATGCGACTGGAAAAAATAGCAGCAGTGCTACAAGTTCATCTCTGCCGGGTGGCGCAAGTGGTTCATCCTGTACGTCTGGTCTAAGCGATGAGGACACCCGAGACGACATCGGAGTGTTTACTTCAAAGAGGACTCGCCATGCAGCCAACAAAGTAGCAGAAGTAGTAAATAATACTGGTACCACACCTGCTAGCAATAGACGGAAAAAGAAAACTCCTAAGAAAAAAAATTCTAAAGGTGAGTTCATGAGATGCGTTTAGATAAGATTTCCTTAATTGATAAGTGGAGTGAATATCTAGGTAGCGTAGACAGCTTCAATAAATTTTTTCACTATGTTAAATGTGTGAGAATGTTGCGATGGAGGCAACGCTCACGTAAAAATTGTTGTAGCAATCAAACCGCTCTACTATAACTAGAAAATCATCACCAAAATAGGGTTTTTTCTTTTTTTCCGAAGTCAAGAACGCGAAATTATTTGACTCTTAGTTTCTCGAAAGACTGATTTGTGTTTTATCGTTTTTAAAGTAAATTTAAGTTTCGTTTTCATTGCTTTTAAATACATTTTTCGCGAATTGGTTGTGTCTTTTGATGAATAAGGAACTTCGTCACTTTTATTTTTTTTATTTTAGCTGTTTTAGAAGTACAACGCGAATTCGCGAACCCCTCACCTTCCACAGTCCCAAAGGTTCTTTAGTTTCATAAGCACGTCTTTGGCTAAATCATGTATGTTCTTTTCTCTTTCTGTAAATAAATAATAAACTTACGTGACATCGTTTTTTTTTAAATTCATTACGAACATTTTTAATTTGTGGTCACATTTAATTTTTAATGGCACTTAAAATTCTTTTTTTTGTGGATGTGCATGTTTTTTAACGCTTATTTCACCCTTTGGCTTTACTAAATTTTATATAAATCAGCGTGGAAATTAACGTGTAAAAGCACTACTGTGTTAAGTAGGGAAAATTAGATACAATAGTTGCCAAGGAAAGTTCGAAGAAATTTAGATGAAGCACAAGAAGTTGCAAAGCTAACGTGCGCTTCTCGTTTTCATGGATTGTCATTCCCAATTTTCAGCAATTCGACGATTGCATGCGAAGAGTTACAATACAGTATGGGTCCAACTTCTATCGCCTTTTCAAGACACTCATCCTAAACTAAGTTAATCACAATCACGTTTTTTCCATTTCTCTCACTCCTTAATCAGTAATTACCTGATTTCGATTCATACTCACCGTGCGTTCTCACCGTTATTTTTCAAAACGCAAACATTTTCAAGCCAAAGTCACTGGTATTCAATTTTCGAACTTTTTAACAAATTCGTTTGTTACCCATTCATTCATTAAATTCACGAATATTCAGACTTAATTTAATGCAAACTGAAAACGAAAGGAAATATCTTTTTACGCTTGTAAATTAAATGTGGTTATTTGTCTGTTTTGCATGCTACTAAAAATTTAATTAAATAAAGCTCAATTCGAATCAATTTCATAATAGTATTCTGTCTTTAAAATTGTTGCGTTTGATTTAGTTTGGTTGTAATTATTTTCTCTATGGCGCGTGCCATGCGCTCGAATTTCTGCCGACGATTTACATGTTAATAAATGCGAATGCGGGCAAAGGCGAGTGTCGCTTACGCTTGTATGTTTTTTTTCTTTGCATATGACCCATTGATTTGTATATTGGTGATTTTTAGGTGACATGTTTTGACAAATAACGGGGACAAGTGTGAATTTAGATAAAAGTAATTTGTCCTAAAAAGAGTACAATCTATTCACATAGTTTTTTTTACACATACAGCATCATTACTGTTTGCGATTACTCATTATTTTCATTCTCATGTATGTGTATAATTTTGTTGAATCAATGCAAGACACCTTTCGGACTGATGGCTACTCAATTTCTACCTAAAACATGTTTGCTTCGTGGAAAATACACAAGGAGGCATTTTGATATTTTCAAAAAAAGCAACTCTCCATCGTGGCGAACTAAAAATCTACTGGATTTTAATAGCGTAATTTTTAGAACCATTAAACAAACAAATAAACAAAAAACACATTTTTAACCTAATCATCATATGTAGTTTTACTAAAAGAAAATAAAACTGAAATATTTTTTTCTTTTTCTTAAATGCTCGGGTTTCGTCAACTATTTTGGGTTTTCAAAATTTATAAATAACAAAAATTCCATTCAAATAAAAATAAAATTAAAAAACAGTCAAAGGGGAGTTCTTATTTGCTGACGATGAATACGAGAATGACGATAATGACGATGAAGTCCCAGAAGACAATAGCTCTGACAGCGATTACATTGTCGATATTGACGAATCCGAAGACGACGACATTTTTGATGATGGTGAAGGTGATGATGATGATGACGACGACGACGACGACTACTACAATCATAGTTGGAAGAGAAGGAAGACTGTTAAAAGGAAAGTTAAGAGAACTAGAACCGGCTAAAAGAAAAAGGAAAAAATAATGCCAATTCAATCGGGATGAATCCCAGTAGAAATTCATCTATTTAATTTTGTATTTATGAAATGAACAAAAACTTTATCCTATTACTTCTCTTTATCCATTTATTTATAATGACTTTGTCTTCTTAAAAGTTCTTAGAGAGCGGATGTCTGTTTTATTTTTTAGCATAATTAGCGAAGTTTTTTATGGTTTTCATGGATCACCAATGTAAATTAGAAATTTGCAAAGAAAGCTAAAATATTCGACTATAAATAATAAAATATATGAATAAATTCTGTTTTCTTTTACAAACAAGCGTTTTTCATTTCAATGCGGAGCAATTAAATTTCAGCAAATTCCTTTCTGAAACACTTCAAACAACGGTACTTTTTTTTTATTTAAACGATACGAAAATGTGTTAGCAAACAACTATTTTGTAAAGTTAGCTTATATATGTAAAGATACGAATATTTTGCAATATAAATAAAAAATTTGTATTGAAAAACAAATAAATAAAAGAACAGTGAGTACATGAACAAAAATGATTTTTATTTTCAGGTCAAGTAGGACGCAAGTATTTAAATAATCGCTATAAACTATACATTAATGTATTTTAAATTATAATCTAGATAAGGCAACATGCTGTTAAGTAAACACAATTTAGGTATAAGTATAGTGATGAGTATTTACAAGCTATCTATAGGAGAATTTAATTGAATTTATATTAAATCACGAAATTTTAAATAAAGACTATTCTATAGCTGCAACTTTATTTCAGTGTCAGTCAATGTGCAGTGCATGCTGTAACATTTCTTTAGTTTTTTTTTATTAAGTATATTATCGCCTATATATATCAATCATTGAACCATTCTTCTAATTCATAAAAGATTATAAATAAAATAATTTAAAAGTCAAATACTGGTGTTTGTTACTTGAACCTATTCCTCACTCCTACGGCTGATTTTTCTCACATGAACAATTGTAGCGGAAATGAAGGGGGCATAGATGAATTTAATCATAGCTTTATTGATTTCTTTCTTTAAGGTCATTTGGCGACTGGTTATGGAATAAATTTTCTAGAATTTTCTTGACGAGCCTTCAGAATACCCATCGACCTTTAGAATTAAATTACCGAACTGTGTGTTATGTTGGCAGGGAAAGAAAAAAGCGATTGCCCGAACTGTTCGCAACTTTGTTTTGCAGTACTGCGGTGATATTATATAGCTTATTTGAACTAAAGAAAAAAAACGATTGAAAATTCAACATTAATGTAAGCCACAAGAAGTGGATTCGTATTTAATCAAACCAAAATACTTCGGCCTGTTAAATAGTTTCAGAGTTACATTAACCTTTGAGTGATTTTATAAAATTTTACTTAGCTTTTTTTTATGTTTAAGCCAAAATTGAATTATATGCAATGTAATCCATATTATATTTTGCCTACCAGTTGCGTCCTTCATTAGCATCCGCAGTATAATTATGTACTACACACATATATACAGAATGTCCGATAATTAATCGATACACGGATATGTTTGTTGGGAGACTCAAAACTGACCACAAAATTCACATTTTTAAAATTTGAACTTGAATAACTTGTCAAGGACACAGCCGATCGGGACAAGTAAGGTACCGTTGGAAAGCCACAAGTGTCCTCTCAAATGCCTTGAAGCCTTGGTCGTTGTCCTGTGATATCTCTGTGAGGAGTTATAAGGATTTTACAGTATCCAAGGACATAAACTTTGAACGCTATTTTGAGAGGAGGACCTCCAAACAAACGACACTATATATTTATTATACTACTCTGGAGTAAGGGAAGCGTAGGGCAGGAGATTGTGGGGAGGATAATATTAGGTACCTTATTACATATATTCAAATTATACTGTTAATACATCAGTATAGAGAATATTTTTCGTAGAATTCTACAGAACAACGATTTTTCTGAGATACTTACAAAAGAACATGAATGTCGGCTAAAGGGATTAAATTAGGAGGAAGGGATAGGATTAATTTTGTAGAAAAGAAGTCCAACATTTATCGTATTATTTTTAAAACTAATTATCAATATTGTAAGAAATTCACAAAAGATTAATCAAGTGGATGATGAATTTATATTATATTTATATTGTCACAATTAGGATAACAGTGTTCGTGCTAAAATGCATTCATCTTGAGAGTTTAAGCTGATATCATCGGTGGCAGCCAACATGTTACGGGTTTGAAATCGAAGAAAAGGGGGTAGGACGACTTTACTGGTGGTAGAAGGCTCACTTTTTTGTATGCTAAACCACTGGAAACGATTACAATTTACAATTGATTGTTAGCATACAGCTCTTAGTGCTGACGAAAAGAGACGGGCCCCCGAAGAACAATTTCTTAGATTCCGAGCTTTCCGTCCAATAAACAGAAATTGTGAGTAACTAATGTAGGTTTAGAAGGGTGAGTTATAAGGAGCTCTAAAACTCTGAAAGGCTTTAATTCTGTCTATATCGGCTCGACGAACTTGAGAAGCAAAATCAGAAAAACTGGAGGAATGATTTTCTTCCGCTAGTTGACTGATGTAGCCTTTCTCTTCTTATACTTCAAATGTTGTTTTCATGTTATATTATGTTTTTCTGCAATCGGTCAAAAAGAGTTACACAAGATAAGTGTATTTTATTAATAGTACGCTGTCAATCTCGACAAGAACTTGCCATATAATGAAATGACACGATATTCGATTTGAGGGTTTTTTCATGAAATAAAAGTTTAAATACAAAATTGTTTAATTCTACAACAGTATAAACACAAATCTCTTAATATATTTAGGATCTTTTTGAGTATTCTAGAGTAAGGAACGCAGATATGCATTCATCGTCTTTTTTTCTTCTCCGGCTTCCGATTCCTATGTTGCGGGCGTCTAGGTGCATTTTGTGAAGAAGTTATATGTTCCTCATTTGTTTCATCTTTACCTAGTATCTGAAGTTACTTATTACAAATAGTGTTCAAAAAGGAAAAATCAACATTACCCCACAATCAGGACTAGTTGGAGCAAGAAATATGCAAGCACCTATACAGACCATTTGGAAAATAGCTCCAAAATATAAAGCGTAACGTAATACTAAACTGAAAAGATCTTCTTCCAGATCTACTAAAGATTGGCCGGCCTTTTCAGAGTCCATTATTATTAATTAAAGGAAATCATTAAAACACAGCACCGAAATACGGAATGTCAGATGTTTACATTTGAAGTTCGTGTCGCTTTCACTTTGCAGTGTTTACAATGGAGTGTCGTTTGATGAAACTCTTCACAACCCACTTTGGTGCAGACATCCATGTGTCAAAGTTCTTCGAAATCTCATGTTTTCATTTTACCAGTTTTCGATAATCCTTTAAAAAATACATAATTACTATCAGTATAATTGCAGTAAATAGGTATTTCCATCCTATCTTGTAGCTGTTTTTCGGGTTTGATTATTTTAGATTATGAGATGGATTTGGACGATCCTATAACCCAAAAGCTAACAAAATTATTAGAGAAATGTGATCTGGAAAAGAGAATGGAGATTTTGAAAGAGTCGGATAAGAAGGAGCAGAATAATTCTCAGTGTCATAAAACGTACTCGACCATTCCTAAATTCTACCACAAAGTGCCCAAACATGGAGACAGTTTGTCTCAAAAGCTTCGGGAGGAAGCCAGGTCTCTATTTCTGCAGAAGCGCACAAAGGAACTACTTGATAACAACGAGCTAAATGCACTTTGGGGCATTTTAGAAAGCAACTCCCAATGCAATCCTACTACAAGGGAGCAACTAATTGGATACGACGAATATTTAAAGGTGGTAGAGTTAGCGGGAGAAAAATGCAGGAGGTACTTAACAGCGTCCCTGTTCGCAAGGCTTCAGACAGCTAGTGAGTATCCTGGCAAGGTTGGGATCATGTCAATATTCAACTACACTATGAGAAAAGTCTGGATGCAAGAGACCAGGATAGCTCTCTCACTATATGACTATACTGGGCAGGGATTTTTAAGAGAAACAGTCAGTAATATGTTTTAAACTCCCAAGTGACTACATGAATACCCTCTTTGCTTGCAGGATTTAGAGAATTACATTCTCGAAATAATACCCACTTTACCGCAATTGGAGCGGCTAGAGCACTCATTCCGGAGTTTCTATGTTTGCACAGCGGTAAGGAAGTTCTTCTTTTTCCTGGATCCTTTGCGAACAGGAAAAATTCGTATTCGTGATATTTTGGCTTGTGGCTTTTTGGATGAGTTGTTGGAACTGCGTGATGAAGAAGCGTCGAAAGAGAATCAAGATTCAAACTGGTTTTCAGCCACGTCAGCCCTAACTGTTTACGGACACTATTTGAACTTGGACAAAGACCATAATGGAATGTTGAGTAAATCTGAATTGGCTGGTTACGGTTCTGGCACCCTGACCAGGGTTTTCCTTGATCGAGTATTCGCTGAATGTATTACTTATGATGGAGAAATGGATTACAAGACATACCTCGACTTTGTGCTGGCCTTGAATAATCGCCACGAGCCGCAAAGTTTGCATTACCTATTTAGGATTTTAGATGTGGAGCATAAGGGGTACTTGACAGCTTTTGTGCTACACTACTTCTTTAAAGGCATACAAGAACAAATTGTAGAGCACAACGCTGAACCGGTGAATTTTGAAGATGTTAAAGATGAGATTTTTGACATGGTCAAGGGTGAGGATCCTGCCAGAATCACACTAAAGGATTTAATTAACTGGTTCGAAGTTCCGCGTCTACTATAATATGTTGTCTTAATCGTTTTCTTATTTCAGTGGTCAGGCAGAAACGGTAATCTCAATTCTTATCGAGTATCACAAATTCTGGGCATATGAAAACAGGGAGGCTGTTGTTGTGGATACCACGCCCGATGAAGTCGCTCAACACGTATGACATTCTTTTTTTCTAACACTATGACTTATACTTGTATTTTTAAAATTAAGGAATTACCTAGTATGCAAAAGTTTACCGAAAAACTGGTCCCTTAAGAAGAAATATAGGCTTTTTAAATTAGTTGAATGTTTGTCCCGATCACATTTATAGTTTTTCAAATAAGCAAAATTCAGCAGGGCCTACTGTCATCAATCAAACCAAAACAAGAAATGAAAGTTTTGCCAGCTCCTAAGGCAGGCAATGAACGCCTTTTCTTGATATTCTGCCCAGCGATGCTTTGCTCAACAACAAAAGCATCCAGGGCTGTAAGCAGTAAATACTTCACAATCTGTAGCATTTGGGCGGGGCATCACTGGACAGAAAAGTCGAGAAAAGTGCTCGCTGCCTGCTTTAGGGGATGACGTTTTCCTTGTTGCTTGTCGACGCGCTTGTTTTCGCTCTTATCGCTATTCCATAAATTCATCGAATCCTTTTGAAAATCGCCACACTGATGTAAATCCAGCTTAAAATAGATAACAATGCACAGGGCCCTGACCCCGACACAAGACAGACAACCATCGGTCAAATTTCAAATTTAACTTTTATTTCTTTATCATGATCGCAATAATAATAGTCAATTGATCTTTTTTCGGCCTATGTGACAATTTCAGAATCCTTAAATATAAAAATAATTATTGTTACAATAGAAATTCCAAGAATGAGACAAATCCATAGATACGAACACATGCACCCTTAGCGTAATTAGAATAGTCGTCTAGCGAAGTCTAGTTCAAGCGAAATTAGTGACATCCATAAAATATCGAAATATCAACGCAACATTTCAATAAGGTCCGCTAAAAACTACTCAAATAAAAATCTAAATGAATCATGGAACAATTTGAAGAGATTTTCTGCAAGACAAAGTGTACAGTTGCTCGCTTTGCACGATAATGTTCGAAAATAGCACTCTTAGTCGGTCCCCGAGGAAATAGAGAAAATAAATAAAATTCGAACCGAACGTTTCTCCTTAATTAATTGTAAAATAGATAAAAACAGGAATGGCTCCCTCGCTTGGGGCCAGCCGTCGCGATTAGGTTCAGAAGACGCACGCCTTACCCTGTTTCGTTTTGGACAACTTCTGTGGGTGGCGCAGTAGGAAGTGTTGCTGCTGGTTGTTGTTGTTGTTGTGGCACTTGGTGCTCGGCTGGCGGCAAGGATTTCGGCTCCTCCGCAAGGGAAAGATTCTGCGGAATGGAAAGAATTTGTAAATGTTAAGGAAACTAAAACACTATGCAAATTACTTTGATAGACTCTTCTATTCTGAGCTGAGAGGACGCCTCGGCAGCTCCGGGGGAATTTACTACTGACTTGTCTTCGTTAACTGAACTTGTTGACGTTCCTACAGATTCTGTCGCTGGTGAGGAGCTTTTCCTGCTAGTGGGCGGCTGGTAAGGGGGTCTCTGGACGAACATATTGTCCAAGATATGATCGATGTTCTCTGCACTGCCGATGGGTGCGTTGGATGCTGCTGGTGCACTTTTATTCTCCTCATCCTTTTCGCCTTGGGCCTTCTTCATTTTGTCCGAAGGGGGCGCCAGGATGGGAATTGCATTTGTTGGCCTCCTTTGAGGTATGACGACTGGTCTAGGGGGTGGTTGCTGTTGTGGCACAAAGTATGTTGTGCCTCCTACTGTGTTGAAGTTTTGATGGTATCCAGAGAAATTCTGATACGGTGGATTTGTTGTCGGGTTTGGTGGCGGTGCTTGTACGTAATTCAGAGTTGTAGGTATTGCTTGTGTGACTGGTGGCCCGGGTGGTGGACTCTGGGCATTATATGCTATTTGAGGAGTAGTTGTTGGCTGCTGTATGTAGGCTGTTGGTTGTTGTTGAGTGTACTGTGGTTGAGGAGCTGCTGGGGTTGTGCCAGCAGCTGCAGCAGCAGCAGCGGCATACTCAGTCACAGGAGCATAATATGCAGGCGTACTCTGAGCAGCAGTCTGATATTGTTGTTGGACATTTGGAAATTGCGGCTTTGTTTGATGACCGGCTGGCAAGCTCTGGATGGTAACTCCCTGCATTTGTGCCTGGAGATTTTCCTGTGTGTGGTACAATTGCATTAGGTTGGCTTGCAGTAAGTGTTGATCTTGTAACAGGACATGTTGAGTCTGTGGTTGCTGCTGCTGCTGTTGCTGTTGGTGGTGCTCATGCAGCTGGATTTGTTGCAGGCTATGCTGATCAAGTTGTGCGCTTTGGGCTGCCACAACACCGTCGGTCTGAGATCGTTGCCTTAGGCTAGAGTAACGTTTAGTTTTACCGGATTCGGCCGATGCCTGTTGCACATCAGACGGATTCTGAGTCACTAAGGAGTGCATTTGAACGCTTCCTACATGACTGGGATCATTACGGCTTTGAATTTGCAGTCTAGAAGCAATTTGCGACGCTTGCGCTGCTGTTTGCCTGCTGCTGACTAAATTTGCGGAATTCAAAGTGGAAAGCTTATCCTTAAGTTCCCTGTGACCAGCCATCTGATTGATGTGAATTGCTTCATGCCCATTGAATCGATCATTCTGGCCACTGACGGCTTTTGTGTTCGTGAAACTTACGCTTTCTACCTGGGCTTTAACATCATCCACAGTATGTCTGATGTTGTCATTTTTATCGTTCGGGCGATTAGGAGTTCTGGCCACGTTCTCATTTCCTGCGCGGCTTTTGTTTTGACTTTTAAAATCTATGGATTGTCTTCCACCTGATCGGAAGGTTTTACCGCTGCCTCTGCGTTCAGACTTCATTTCTCTTTGAGGTGCACTTGCTCCGTTGCGATTGCCCCGTTCATTGTGCCTATCGTATCTATTCTCTTTTTCTTCTCGAAAACTCCGCGACTTTCTTTTCTTATCTCCTAGAGCTGGAAAATCTTCGGGCCGGGGTTTACGCTGAGAATTGGACGATTTAATGTAGGCGTTTTCATCCTCCCAATTTCGGACGTATTTTGTGGGTCCTCGACCATATCGGCGACGACGACGTGCTCGTGGTGGTCCGTCCTCATTGCGAATGTCATAGCTGTG
>QYTT01094537.1:7624-19497 GCA_006980735.1 Dasypogon diadema
ATGTATGTGAAATCATCGGGGCCAAAAGCTGCTACTACTGGCGGCGGAATAGGACGGGTACACAACTTAATCCCGAGATGTAGGTCAGTGATTATAATATTTTCTAGAATTAATATGTTTACGGTGAGAGCTGCGCTAATATCAAGGCTATTGGGATGATAAGAGACCCATTTAGTTGCATTAGAGGTAGGTGGGTACATAACAATTAGCTAGAGCTTTTCATGGAAATGTTTAGATGCGTTTCCGGGGATTGTTCTAAGGCAAGATAATATGTTTACCAAGGACTCATATTGGTAAATGTGGTGAGAAACGGATATCAAACAATACTATGCAAAAGGTGATTCTAAGCGGATATAGGTATTATCAATTTCAATAATACAAAAAAATAACTCTATAAATAGTAAAAATAATTTTAAGTGGAGTTTTGATTTGAATAATGATTTCCAATTACACATTATCTCAATTTAGGTTGCAATTATGATAGAATAGAGATTCTCTGATTCTGTAAGTAAATGCAGAATTTTTCTTACACAAATACCGAAATATTTAATTTAGACATAAAAGGCAGTGAAATATTCTTATGTTTCCATGCAAATTATAAAGTCGCTGGCTGGCTTAGTAAAAAGCTAAGATAATAACCGACCGACCAACAACGTTAAACAGAGAGTGCCGTGGTCAATACTAAGGCGGAGAACCGATTGTTTTTTAAATTAGTCTACCTCCTAGCCCTCCCTAACCCAGCAGAAAAGTGTACTGAAACTACGCTTCCACACCAGCATTCAACATTAACATTATGTTAATAAAAATAGAGGGGTAGGAATTAAGAAAAATGAAAAATTGGGATATTAATATTTGAGAATATAATCAACAAATTATAAGATAAGACTTCGGTATATCTTCAAAGCCATTCAAGTTAAAATGCTCAATAACACGGTTAACACATGCGATTAATGGGTTCTTGCCTTCAATAGATAGTTCTTAAGCAGTTGGTATGCAAGAGTGGGGGACCTTCGAAAACTTTCGGTTATTAATTCCAAAGGACACTTAAATGGACACTTAAGCTGGCCGTGCAGGCCTGATTTGAGACTCAAGCGAGCCTCATGCTCTAGGCTAAGCCAGCCGGGAGATCTCTCACGAGGCACAAGAGTATCCTTCCTGACTTCGCACTCAGCCCTGATGAGAGGCTATTGAAAGCCAGGAAGGGCTCAGTATCGGAGAGGTTGGTGTCAGCCAACACACTTGAAGGCTGGCGTTGTGGTGAGGGTGGGGTGGTTCGAAGGAATACCCCCACTTCCTCCGAATATCTGTTAAAAAAAAAGTGGCCGTGCGAGGGTATGAAAGAAACGGGATGAAAGCCACTCTACCTTGCGACGTCCCATTGGCCCGTGTTATGGGACATCCCTATTTGGTCCCACGCCGGTACCTAGCTAATTAAATTCTGGAAGTTGGGAACATTCTACCATAGGGGGAACTCAACAATCCCAGCTAGCATAAAACAATTTATCTCAACATATTCCTTTCTTTGTGTCACCTTTCAGGGAAAATACAATTCATAACAATTAGATCGTACAAGTTAAATTCCTCAAATAGAAGGCGACGCGGTTTATGGTCATTTGAATATCATTACCAACTTTGCCTTCCCTTGGTTCTACACAGGTGGAAGATCTGCACAAAATGACAGTTCTCCGACCAGGAATATGAAATGCCCGGGTGGTGATGCTGTGGATAACGTCATCACTGATTCCTGAGGGAGGTTTAGAACCTTCTCTCGTACACATAGACAAAAGAATCTTATGTAAATAAATCCACCGATCTGACGAGCAGGGTTTCCTTACCTGTGGTGTATTTTCGAGAGAGTCCCTGCCTCTACTGTCACCTAGCTGTTGGGGGGTTTCCGCTGCTTAGCTGGAGAGTCCGCTGTGTATCTGGAGTGGTCTATGTTAGCCTCTTCTGTCTCCTACAGTTCCTATTTCCAGGGTGTACAACTGTCTTTATATGGCACCGGGACCTTTAACTGATTCCTTACCTACTGCTTGGTTTATTCCTTCCTCTTGCCTAGGTTACCGTGGTACCTCTCCCTTCTGTTGCTGAGCCGCTAAAGCCTCTACGGCTGTAGAGAATCTCTCCTCCCCAGATCCTACGAAAACAAATGGGTCCCGAGCGTTATTTTTGCCCAGCACTTGCAAATCAATATGAGTTCATCGTTCTAGAAAAATGTGAGGTAAAATTTGTTGTTTTCTACCTCCCCGTCTTTCACCCAATAGCGTTCGATTTCTCTTATAAACACGCTGGCTTCATCCTATGCTGCAGCATTTTGGTAGCGGTGCTTTGGCGAATTCTCTGTAGCTCAGCTGGTCGCCGAACGCAGTCCTGGCTTGTCAAATATGACAAGTGCATGTCTATAACCTGTAATCACACGTTCAAACACCCTCAAGTAGACACAGCTCAACATGCAGTTCAAAAATAAAGAACCGTCGTAAATGCCTTTTCCGTGTCTAGGCAGCTGCTTCATCCTTTACACGCAGGACCTATTACGAGAGCACGGGACTATCCCAGAGGAACTCAGGCGAAATTAGTTCTAAAATTGTGCGACCATAATAACATTTTACCCAGGAACTTGGAAGAACCAATATTAAAATTCAATATCTGCTGTACGAAAGCTATGTATGTAAGTAATTCTGCGATGCTCCAAGGAAATCAAATTGATAAGTTTGAGCCGTTCGCTATAAAGCGGAAGGATCTCATAGCATTTTCAAAGCAGATCTTCAAACACTGAACAGACCCTATACTGTACTCAAGTATTGGTTTGTTGAATGTTTAATGGATCTAAACATGGAGTTGTATTGGAAACAGCATAAATGAGAGCTAAGCTCTAAATTTTGTCAGGTATTATGCCTAAGTAGGTGTGTTGGTAGGGTCTTCGGAGTGAGCAGTCGATACGTGAACTGCGATCTTTTGTGTGCAATAGTTAAAATTAGTGTGAATTGTTAAAAATGTCAAAAGCATAAACATCACCTCAAGTGTGTGTCACACATCATTTTTCTCATTTGATTCTTTGAATTCTAAGTAAAAAAGTCTTATTGTGTATGAAACTACCGAAAAAAGAAACAGGCATATTGTTTTCTAATGCTTCTGAAATTGCGTTACAAACTTCAGGAATAATGTTGGATATCTGCTTGGAAACCTTGAAAAGATGAAATAAAATCTGATATGAGTCACTGGTGGCCAGAAATCTAAGTAGGCGGATATAGCTCGGTGTTGTATCACAAAAATTCCCTTTAGCTTATGTTTGCTTCCTCTTTTTTCAAATATAGTAAAAATCTGCACGTAAAATTCTTGTGAAATTCTTAAACAAAATATCATTGCACGTGCCAAGTATTGTTGCACCCAAAATTTCATCGTTTCTTTTTCGTTTTTTTCACTTTCCAACACTACAAAAATTTAACCTACGAAAGGTTCGACATGATTTGAAATGTATTTCAAAAAAGAAAGACCGCAGACTAAGTTTTATCTCCTGAACGAATATCAACCCTACTTTCTCATAGAATCACACGAAATACTAAAGGTTCTCATTTAAGAGTGCATAGAATATAATTTTGCTGTGGACATTATTATGAATTTTGAAGCGGATGAAAAAATCCTGCAGAAGCGCATGCGTTTAGTGTTTACGTTTTTGCTCTAAACGCTTGTGCTATCATAATTGCCTCGGCGTAGAGCCACCTTTAGAACCTTTTTCGCTGCAGCAGATCCGCCAACGGATCCTCCCTAAGAAGGGGAAATGGACTTCTGCTAAGGCAAAAGCAAAATAGTGATTTTATTTTGGTTGTATTTCAGTGAGCGCACAAAAATTGAATTTGATCGATCCGAAAGTTCCTGGTAATTAGTTTGCGAAGTTCGTTACGGAACTAGTAAGAACACGATTGAAATGTGTAAAATTGGAAAAAGGGTACTTACTCGCTTAAGGAGCTAGCCTTAGAAACTTCTCGCTAGGTAGCTTGTGGTGGTCATTTCTGGCAATCGGCGGTGATTTTCCATAGCTGTCTTCTTTAACCACCTTTCTTAGCACAATAGCCGATATCTTCGAGCAATTATTTTTTCCTTGGTTTTAGAAATGGGAATAAGCTCAGACTTTTATTTCCGGTGATAAATTTCTGCAATATCAAAATAAAATAAAAACAAACATCCGCAACTTCATATAATTACAAAATTATTATCAATTTTTGTCTTTTCTCTTCATTTAAGCTTGGACTTGTTTCACTTGGATTTCAATAGAGAATCGCTTTAATATTATTTACTTATCCGTTAGTCTCATTAGCCGCTGATATGAACCGCTGGCGAAATTTTCCATCTTTGCCAGTTATGGACTTTCCAGTCGCCATAAGATCGACGGTATAGTTCAAGGTTAATCTGAATAAGTACCAAATTGTTTTTCATCAACATAATCCTCCACATCTCATCCCCGCTCTACTATATTTTAATACAAAGTAAGTCATATATCATCGGCCATAATTTTAGGAAGATTGCTTAAACGAAGCCATTTTAAATGGCACCTTAAGAATGGTTACATCGTCGTTGAGCTACAAAAACATCGTAAGCGAAACCTATACCTTTTGTCGCTTACAAGGTTTTTGAGCTCAACGACGATATGTACTACAATTGAAGTTTTCGGTTTCGTCTTCGTCTCAATATAAGAATTCGTGACGTCAGTAAACAAGCTAGCTGACGAGACGGGGGTAGGTTTTGGGGTACCGGCCAGAGTCATTTGGGTGCCACGAAACCAGTAAACTAGCAGTTGAATAAAAATTTCTTAACCAAAATATCACACCACTGAAAAATCAACTTTATTTAAAAGAATCCAACGTTATAAATCTTATGATTGTCCTTATATTAGGGGGAATCCTAAAATTCGAATGCAATTGAGCCTTAGGTTTTTAAAAAAAGATCTAACCAACCAGCCGCAAAATAAAATTTAGCAACTTTCAAGCCTTTAGCAATAAATCCAGATGGTTATGGATTTCCGTCTTTCCACCACGATGCTGTCCTGATCCCTCCTTTAAAGTTTTACCTTTTCTCGTTCGTGTTGTGTTTAGTTTCGTCCTCGTTATCCTTACTTCCTCTTATCTTTATTGTTCTTTCTGCTTTAGTTTTTTATACCGTCCAATTTATAATTTGTTCCTTTTATGATTTTCGCATACAAAAGTATTACTTTCTACTTTAGACTCTGAACAACCATCCGGCCGAAATTTGGAACCCAAAAGAGGCAGAGAATTCCACTGTCGTCACGTTAATACCCCAAATATGCTTTTGACCTCTTCATTCTTTTCATTGAAAACAAAAGTCTTATATCCGGTCACTGGGCATTGCATGACTTTATAAATGTCTATCATGGTTTAAATGTGTGAATTATTTTATTGGTAAATTGTATTTTATTTTCATACCAAGTTTTTGGTGATAATATTGAATTGTTCTGTGGGCGCGACTAGTTACGCCACACTACTAAATAGGGTCGCCTGTCGAAATGCTGTGGCCATGGCTAGGCCAAGCTGATGTTTCCTGCGAATTCTACGTCCCCGCAGGTTGACCAGATGTTCTCGAAGCTTGAAGATTGAAGAGCAAGTTTTCTCAGCCCTAAAGCGCTTCTCAGGAAAACACAGAATCTTCGGGCTCTTGAAATCAAAACTGAAATACTGCTCAAGGATTAAAACGAAATTTGGAATTAAAATTTATTTAGGGACTCAGCCATCTTTTCAAAGAAGTTGTTTCACAAATTTAATGTCTCTAACTCGTTGGTGGATGGGAGAACGAACACAGCGTGTTGGCGAAAGCTTACGACTGAAAAATCTTTGGAAACTTAAAATCGGCAAAACATCCTTTCCGTGTCAGCAAGGAGGACTTTGCAAATTAAACTGAGTCGTGAAAAACAAAATGAACCAAAATACGCAAACGTCTGCCTACTACACTTCCCTGCCATTACCGAGCGCCAAAGTGGATTGGCTCAAAATCAAAACCTAACAAATGTTCCACGATGACGGCAACCCGAACGCGACCAAGCGGCTGGTGCCACAGTTCTAAATCATGTAAGTTTTCACTTTTCTTTTCGATAGTTTGCAAGAAGACCTATTTATATGTGCTATGTTACTTTTGTTATATGGTATTATTTGTCGGAGTAGGTACATAGTAGTCAGGTCTGTTCAGTTTGAGGAGATCGGGGCCAACGTCAAAATAAATGGCCGAATTAATTTAAAAGTGCTGCCAGGCTTATTTACAGTATAGTAGATATGTATGTATGTTACTAATTATAACTAATGTATACTTCAAAACGGTTAAATTAGCATTTCATTTAAATATAACCTATTTGCTCTTTTTAAAAGTTCCAGACTCTACGATAATTAATATGTGCTACTACGACATAAAACTCATCAAAAATATCTGATATAACAAATAAGAAGTTGAGTACATTGAAAAAGATAAGGATGCCACAATTAAAAGAAATAGCTTCTATCTGGAGTTTCCTCAATTATATTGGTATCACGGTCCTATAGTGGTGAACTAGTAAACGGGCTACTGGATCGTTATTTGCTTGAAAGTTCTCCAAACGGTAGCAGCGCGAATACCAACTTGGGATCTTGTAAAATGAAAGCGAATACTTGGCATCTGTCCATAATGATGAAAGTTCAATCCGATGGAAGTCGAATTGAGGTGCAGGTTTATAGATTTACTGGAGGAATTGCTTTCTCCTGTGAGTTATCCGAGGATCCTGCTGTGGACCGGGTCGTATAGCGTGGCTTCCCTGAAATCAAGGTCCCGAGCGGCATCAAAAATCCTAACAAAAAAGACGTCGAGGACGAAACAGATTTGTCTCTCTATTAAACAAAAAATTATATAAATTATTTATTATTTCGGCTCTAAGCCTTTTAATTTTAGTTGTAAAGATTATCAGTTTGTTACAAATAAAAAATGAAAGTAAAATGGGTGTGTTTTATTGCTAAAAACTATTCGGATTTTCCATTAAGTCAAGTCAATCGTTGACTTGTTCAAGTGTTATACAAACTAGTCAAGCTCCTTGACCTAGACATCTGACGTCATTAACTGTCCTAATAAGACGAAGCCAAAGACGAAGATTTGGATTGGAATAAGCTATATATATGTATGTGGGATAAAGGTATCAGGGAGTCTAATGGAAACGTGAAGTTAAAACATACGCGTCGAGTGATTTAAATTTGTATTAATTACACTCCTTAGGTAAGTATACACAAGAGTTCACAAATTAAATTATGGTTAGTCCAATAATTAAAAAATTCACTTATATTTTCAGGCTTTGCACTTTGAGTTGGCTTTACGGTAAGTATAAAAATGCTTATCAAAACTGGCTTAACAAAATTTCTTTTCCAGGCTTTGCTAGTTGCTGCTTCGCTGATGCTTTGCTAACTGACTTGGCTGTTACTGATATCGATTCTCCTCACTGAGATTTGATATTGGTAAACGGTACTTCTCGGTTCTTATCAATTTTCGAATTTTGGTTTGGTAAATTTTATTGTTGTTTTTTTTCATTTCAGGTCAGGTTCCCACATGTATATTGAAATGTAATCCGATATGAACTTCATGATGTTGCACAAGCTCCTTTTAAACAAGTACTATTTTTAAATCAACCTAAGAATTGACTGTCTGTTTAAAGCAGAAGAAAATCAATAATTTAAACATGTATAAAGTTCTTTTCGTCTAATATTGCATATCCCCAGTGAACTTCTTTTTCATACCATCAAAACATTTTAGACATTTATTCCCAGAAGATAAGATTGATAACTTGAAAATGGGAATGTATCTGCCTTAATAGGACCTGATAAACAGGAGAAATGAATAAAACATGTACCTTGAGGGTAAACACTTGAGAATGTGATGGCTGAATACGGATTGCTTGTATTAAGAGTAACGTATCGAAATATGTACTCTGACCTAATCCTTAATACCTATACTGAAAATCTTTTCCAATGGTTATAATCCTATTCATGTTATTTTTTGATTATATTGTTTCTTGATAATCATATTTTACAAAAAAGTATTTGTTTCTGTTCCATTTAGGTTTGTGTCATTTAGGCAAACCCTCATGTCACTGGAAAAACAGAATATTTTACATAATTTAGATAACTTTGTGTGAAACTAAAATCGTCAAAATTATTCTGCAGATATGGATTTCTTTATATTTAATTACTAATTAGTAGACTAAAGCTATATTCATACCTTAAGTCATTAATACCATTCTAAAAATGATTCTAAAGTTACTATCCTAGTTTCTGGGATTAATTATTCCCACAGGGGCACCGGTTTCACTCGTATTTGTATAAAATATTTATATACTCAAGGTTTTCATTTACATTTACAAGCAGCACATTTATTTGTTCTCACGGTGGACTATAATTTTTGTGAATAGAGTAAATGGCCATTTTCAGCGAATTTCGTAGATTCCAAATGAATTAAAATTCTAATCCGAATCCACTAAATGTTCCGATCCCTGTTAAAAAATTTAAAATTGATTCCGAAAATACGCGCGTGGAAAACTCGTGTGCATCCTCAAAGCGACCCATTTTTAGGCTTACTTTGCATTTGCACTAAAAGCTTTCAATTAGTAAAACAGCACTGCATATGAAATGTGCTGCAATAGTTCTGAACTTTAAACAACACGACCGGGTGAAAATGGACCTGAGTACCATAGCTGTGCTCCTAGACTAGAATGCTCCTACTTCACAACAGCAAGCAATTATCGTCGCTGTCTAGTTTAGCTTTAATTTATTGGATGCCGCTCCTAATTGGATACATTTTACCACAATTTCAAGCTTATGGGGACCTTGACAACTACGTACATCCCTTTAAGTTTTCTTTCATGTTCACTGTCACCTTAACTCAAATTAGATACAGAAGAAGGTTGCGGAAACCCTGTGGAAATATGTGTTCGTTAATTTGTCAGGTAAAATCTCAGAATTTATTATATAAGTCGCCTTATGGTGCTAAGTAATCTATTAGAATTCGTCCAGATACTTCGAGCTTAAATCGAAGTAAATTGCCACTGACCAACTGGTTTCTCCCTGGATTAAATGCAAATTAGTACTGGCAGTGGAGTGGAAGCAAAGTGCACGCTATTGTGCAGTAACAACCAGCTTATTTTCCTCACGCAAAATTCCGATTTAAGGATGGGGCAGAGGCCCATAAAATCCTCTACTACTTCACGATCCAATGCCTTGAGAAATTTTGCGATGGTGTTCCTTTCATGCTGTGCATTCACTGCTGGCTGAACAATTTCCACACATGAAAAATCTCTCAACCGAAATAAAGAAAATCTCTTATGAGTGCATAAGAAAGCCCTTGAACGCAATCTGATAGCATCTGAGGGATTTTTCTTACAATTCCTTCGGGTCGTTAGCTTCAAGAGACTACTCTAGCGTGTCGTTATACTTTTGGATGTTTCAATTGTAGTTTGCAGGACATGAGGATGACTCTAAAACCTGTTCAGCTGTGCGTTAAAAATGAAAAACTAAATTCTAAAGTGACACCTGAGAGGTGAAATAGAACTAATTCCTTTCCCTTTTCTGGAGGAATCGAAAGTAGTTATTAGTGAAAGGATTTTTGATAAAATTACCTTCTTATTATTTTAACCTTAAATTAGGAACAGGCTTCTGATTAACGAACCTTGTGAGGATTATTCTGAGTATGACACTCCCATCTCGCGGAAACCTAGAGGAGAAGAACATCATCTGACAAAGTAGTAAGAAAACGGATTAAATAGTCCAATTAGGAACCTCAGAGTTCTCTAGCCCAATTCTACTCGCTTGTTAGGACTTCCGTTGACTGCAAAGAATTGAACAAACAGGCCATACAGGTTAGGTGCGTTTACCACTCATTGAGGACCACATTACAGAATTTTAACAGGCAAAAGTATTTTCATGTTCCTGAATTCTTACAATGTGCACTTCGCCTAAAATATTCCACCTTGTAGGAATTATAGTTGTAATTGAAAGAGACGTGACTTCTTTTACTAACTCTACTTCACTTTATTACGTCTTACTTAACAAAAATTATAATTACTACTATAAAAAAAGTAATTCAAAAAATGACATCGGTTGAAAATCTCCCGAATATGCCGCACACGACTCCACTTCCAAATCTCTACTGCCAAATCTTTTAGTGGGAAGATCCGGCTGTGGCTGAAGACGGCGTAATCGATCAGTGCTGCCAGCGTACATTATTTCAGGGTGCTCACTACAACCTATTCTGTCCCTTAAAACTGAACGAGATTATTTTAATTTACAGAGACGATGTCGTGGTGATTTCGAAGGATATATCCTCTTTGGGATGTATCATCTAGTTCAGTAGACGGGGTGGTTTAACCGCTGAAAAGGAATGAGGAAAAATGGGCGCCACCTGGTCTTTTGTAATGTAGAGGATAGACCACGAAACCTATTCGAACTAAAAGCTGAGGCTTAAAAGAACCAAAATCTCTTTTTTTTTATTAACTAAATTATTACAAAATAATGTTGCAATTTTCTCACAATTCCTAAAGATGAAAAAAACTAAGGAGATCACTCAGTCGCCAAGCCACGCAAAATATATATAAATTTATATTCCTTTTATTTTCGATCAAATAGGAATGCATAGGTTTAATAAAAACGATTAATACTTAACTTTTAAGTTACCTTCTTACGCCTTGAAGCCGGGTCCCCTTGTTTCGTCCTTTCAAGGAGAACCACTATCCAACTTCTACGTGCGTGCTGTCCAAAACCCTAGTCTTCTTCCCCTTTTCTACTTTTCTTCTTTTAATCTTTTTTTGGTTTTCAGCCTCACTTCTTTTCACTATAACTTATTTGTTTTTTTTTTTTATTTGACTAAAGTTCACTGGTATTTTTCATACCTCTTCACAGAAGTAACTTTGCCACAATCGGTGTTGCCGGGAGCCCAGAACAAAAAGACCGAAGCTATCTATCCGGCGTATAACCAAGCAGTCTGTCCTCTCCAACTTGACGCCTCCAGAACTTCTTCCAGTGGTATTGGGCGCGTTCAGCGATTATGTTCTTTCTCTCTACCTCACAAATGTTCTCTGTGGCCAACATATTTAAAAGTTTCAGGTGTCCATTATATGTACAAAATTGTGAGATTCCCTTCCTTTTGGTGATTTCACGCTCTACTTTAACACTTAAGCACTTTCAATAAAGTCATATTTTGTGGCATCGTAAATATCGTTCTTAATGTCATAGTTACCTTTCAAGTATCTAACTGTCTATTAACTATATTATTATATGTTTCTGTGTTAGGTTCGGGGAGGAACTTTGGACGCTTTAAAATTTTAGAACTTTATTTTTCGAGATCGAACTTGACACAGGGGAATCAGCTTGAAGACGCCTATTAAGTTTGCACATTAAGAGAGTAATTAAACGTGGCTAGGTGACTTGATGAGTACATTATGCATGTAAATAACTTCGAATCGAATGGACTCAATTAATTTCAATTACAATAAATGAATAGGTTTACTCTACTCCTTCAATTAAAATATCTAAATAGGTCTACTTTACTTCACTTGTTGTATTGTAGTTTCCCTAAGATTTATATAATACCAAAATTTAAACAAATCTCAACAATATAATAAAATCTTTCTGATAATATTGTAGTTTCCCTAAAGTTTATATAATCCAAAATCTAAAGGTTAGTTAAACTAATTAAAATCTCAAATTTTATCTTGTGAGAATTTAGATGAATTTCCGTTAAATCCATTTCCAGGAGTAGGTATCGCCTTTATCTATTGCTGGTTATTCCAATGGAAACAAAACGTCTTCGTAATCAAGGGGCATTGAAACGTCTCAACGATCGATAGATAAATCCGAGGATTC
>QYTT01094537.1:19517-30614 GCA_006980735.1 Dasypogon diadema
AATTTACATAGCAGCAACATGTTTTTTTACTGAAAACCTGAACGAGATGGTTTTATTGATTAATGATATGTGTAAAAAAAGGACAAAGAATGAAGGGGAAAGAAAAATTCTGTTCCAGCGGGGAAATTGACATTTTAGCTCGTAAAATTTTGTTGGCATATGTTTTGTCTTTTTTCGTATTTTATCATGTTAGCTTTATCTATCCCATTCGCACTGTTTGCTTACAATGTTGTAGTAATGTAAATTGGTCTTACTCCATCAATTAAAATATCTAAATAGGTCTACTTTAATTCACTTGTTGTATTGTAGTTTCCCTAATATTTATATAATACCAAAATTTAAACAAATCTCAACAATATAATAAAATCTTTCTGATAATATTGTAGTTTCCCTAAAGTTGATATAATCCAAAATCTAAAGGTTAGATAAATGAATTAAAATCTTAAATTTTATCTTGTGAGAATTTAGATGAATTTCCGTTAAATCCATTTACAGGAGTAGGTATCGCCTTTATCTATTGCTGGTTATTCCTATGGAAACAAAACGTCTTCGTAATCAAGGGGCATTGAAACGTCTCAACGATCGATAGATAAATCCGAGGATTCGACCAGGTAAATTTGATAGGACCAACATTGAGAACAGAAGTTAGGCTTTTAGGCTTCCAGGGGAATTCGGACATCAAAATAAAATTGACTAGACAAGTTCAGCTCGAGGATTATGCACTACTTTTCCACATTCGCACGACAAATCCAGTGTCCTTATTGGCATTCTGAAACTAAGAAAATATGCGCAGAATCATTAGGTTTTGGGAATGTTACAAGAAGTTATAGCAATATTAAATTAAACAAATTTCAACTGGAAAGCCACAAGTGTCCTTTTTCAAATGAATCCTTGGCCGTTATTCAATGTGGATGTCCTTGTGAGGAGTTATAAGGATTTTACAGAGTAAAAGGCATACAAACTTTCGCGCCATTTTGAGGGAGTTTCCCCTTTATTGTGAAGGATATCTAAACACTGTCCTGTAATCAAGGTTTATTTTTTTCCCCATCTTATTCTTTCCGCGATCTTTTAGACATAGTGTGTTACAATTTTCCCTTACCTATAAAGGACAGTTTGAGTCCTACGCACAAATATTACCTTCACGTTAATTGAGAACTAGCCTCAATTGTAATCATGTTCAGGGACCGAGGGATGTTCTGAAATCTGAAAATATTTTCTCTACGGTAATTATTTTTTAACCATAGCACATTACAAAAATGATCCCCGATAAGTAACATTTCCTATTCATGAATAGTTGCAAATTCTATTACAGAAAAAGTAGATATGCTTTCTTTTGTTTATTTTTCTTTGATATCGCGGTAAAAGTAGGACAACACCAATAAGAAGGAATCATTTTTCCAACAGAAGTCATCCTTGTTAATTCTGTAGAAAAGTAATCCAGACAACAATGAAATTCGATACCACTTCCGAAGTTGCTTACTGGCGCGTGTTTTTTAACGAGAACACTCTAAAACGTGGCAGTAACAAATGGGATCCTAAGGAGGATACGTTTTTCCTGGAAAATAATGCTGAAATTTGGCTGATTAAAAAATCAACAATTTGTGGGGATTTAATTTCACGGATAATTCAATCGAAAGTTTAATTAATTGCCTATAAAATTGATATTGATATGTGATGTTTTTGATAATTGGCTGATGTTTGGTTTGTGTACGGAGGAGATATTTTTAAGATCTTTGTATAATAAATACATTAATAAGTTTGGTCTACCGTTTGTAACACCTTGAAGGAGTCATCGTAGGTCCATAAAAGTCACTAGATTTCTACTCAGGATCAATCGACTTATACATGTCCTTCTGTCTGTCCGTCTGTTGATGTGTGTAAAGTTATCAATATTTGGTTCAAAATCAGAACGTTGAAACGAGCTCTTAAAGAACGCAACAAACATATTGCAAATCTCACTAGTAACGTTGCTAGATCGTCCACCTAAGGACATAGATGTAGGATATTTATCAACCTTCTTCTTAATGTTGACGAATTTAAAGAAAGTGCGTGGATCGCTATATAGTTTATCACCCTTATTAGCAATATACTCTTAATAGAGAGCGGAGGAGTATGCTTTGAACTCATCATAGTACGCTGTAAAATTTTTGTGATCCGATGGGGCCCCAGTCCTGAGAAAAGCCTTTCGAAGCTTATTTTTCCTGTTCCTCAGAGATCTCAGTTCTATGTTGAACCATGGAGGTGAGGCCGAGGACAGTTTCTGGCGCTCAAAAGGAACACAGGAGACAAAAATCTCGAAAATCTTAACATAAAAAATTTCAACATCAGCATCGACGTCACTATTAGAGAGTAAGGTCTCAAAATCTGTAGAGGCAAGTTTATTCGACAGGTCAGCAAGGTCTTGCTTTTTAAAGTTAAAAAAGAAACCTGCTTCATCGTTCTGGCTTATATCTCCGGTTTTATAGCAAACCGATATAAGAAAAGGAGAATGATATGAATCGACACTTGACAGAATAGTTGAACTAGTTTCAACCATTGTGTTACTTGAGTCTGAGGAAAAAACAAGATCCAACTGCCTACCCAGAATATTTCCAACGTTGCTCACTTGGTGCAGGCTCAAGGAAGCTAGCGCATCTAGGAATAGAGATTCCCTGGAAGAAGGGTTATCATTGGGTAGGTAGTCATCGTCATCGTCATTATATACCCATTAAACATTGGGTAAGTTAAAATCGCCAAGGAGAATAATTACGTCTGTAGAGATATGATTTAAATAGAGTATTAAGATGTCAAAAGGGCTCTGTCCATTGTCGTCAATACAATTGAAGGAGTTAGGAGGAATATGGCAGCATAGGAGATATAAGTTTTGTCTAGAAAAAGAAATCCTAAGAGCGACAAGCTCTACGTTAAGATTGCCCAAGTAAGCAGGAGGGGGCAAAGAGGTACAATCGAAGTGGGTCTTGCATGCAATCAGCACACCTCCACCCCCCGCATCAGAGCCAATGTATCTGTCCCTGCGAAACACTAACACTTGATAGAACTGGCCAATAACTTCGGCATCATAAAACCCATGATGCAGCCAGGTTTCAGTGAAGGCAATAACATCAAAATTGCTTGAAAGGGACGACTGTAAAACGTCATTGGTTTTAGTTCTTAACCCCCTTACATTTTGGTAGTAAAGGGA
The DNA here is from genome assembly GCA_006980735.1 of Dasypogon diadema. Lineage (NCBI taxonomy): Eukaryota > Metazoa > Arthropoda > Insecta > Diptera > Asilidae > Dasypogon > Dasypogon diadema. Next base: position 22,699 of record QYTT01094537.1, read on the forward strand.
AAGCGTACCTAGTTTTCTTGACCCTTCTCAGCGGATCGCGCGCGGCCACCCCGGGGCCCAGCGAATTGCCGCGGTCTTCCCCGCGGAAGGAATTCGTGAGCAATGATGTCATCCGGCTAAAAGCCCGGCACAGAGATCACATCGAATAGAGCAGGAGTTGTCGTCAATTTAAAAGATGATACTAATCTCCGTGAACGGTGCGAATTAATATAAAGTATGATGGTGTTGCCGCCGATAAGTATGCAATAATAGCATTTGGTTTATTTCGCAACATTTATACCAGGTCAAAAGCTTTATTCGGTCTTATGTTGAACAGCGCACACAGCTTCAAACATAAAGAGAGAGAATAAAGCTTTCAACTTCTTCGCTGGACTTGGCATGAATGTTGCGAATCGAATCACATTTTTGGAAAGGGGTGTGTTTGAACAGAAAATTTCAATTTTTTTCCTAAGACTTCAATGTTTTAAACGGTATCTTTTATCTTTTTTCATAGGCCTTATAGCTTTGGCGCCAAGGCGAACTGAATGAAATAACTTTTCATATTCTCATAAGAATTAATGTAAAATTAAGTACGAATTGTACTTCTTTTGCAGATTTAAAGATTTTGCTATCCAGGCCTGTAACATAAAGAAGGTATAGTATAGATTTGTTCAAGATTTCAGTCTTTTCAGCCGATTGTAATTTCTATCTGTGTAGTTAACTATGTAAATAATGAGTTTTTTCGAAAATAATTTAACAAAGAGTATTTCCCTATCACAATTAGAAAAATTTTTCTACAATATCGGCCTGTTCAAAAATGCATTTTCTGCAGTTGGCTGCAATTTCTACGCATGTAGTTAACCTATATCGAGAACAGATTTTCCAATATGGGTATGGAGATCCAAGCAAAAGGAATACTGTCTGTTAAATACTATAAAAATCTTCACAAAATAATTTCGTAATTTCTATAGTTAAATATACGCGTAGTAATTGCAGTCAACTATAGAAACTGCAGTCTTGAACAGGTCTATTGTGTTTTTTTTATTAATATATGTACTGAATTTCTTTATTCGGGTGATGACACCATCAATTTTATTTTAGGGGAAAATGCAACTTAAAGTTTGAAGAGAATTCACTCATGAAGCGTGATAATAGGCAGAGATTACACATTTATTACGTAAACAAATTCTGTCTAAATATTTTTCACGTCAAATATTTTTTCACAATTAAATGTAAATTATACATACCCTAACCGCCCATGTGGAGAAAACTTTTCTTATTTACATAAGTAGGTTACTTCTGAATGTTACATGTATGTAATAAGCTTAAAACTCTGGAGAAAATCTACTTCTTATAATCCAAGGAATTTTTGAGAATTATTTTCAGGTTCTTAAATGTTACATAATGCATTTTGACAACAAAAAAGAAAAAGTCATGCATTAAAGGACGGAATAAGTGGCAGTTTAGTTTACCATGAAGCTCTCATTTTATAATATAATAATATTATATAAATACATAATACACGTGGCTTTATATATATTTTTAATTGCATGACTGTAGATTTGACTTGAATTCGTACGTTCATGGACCTCGGGCTACTTTATTCTACCTAAATTCTGGATATAATTTCTTCAATTCATGCATACAAATTTGAACGTGATTTATAATAAATTCAAATTTGTATGGATTGCGATTTGAATCAAATCATAAAGAAAATAATCCAGTGTAGGGTAATTTTTACTTCTCATGTGAAATGGATTAGGCTTACTGGATATATTTCCTTATAAAGATATTCAGTGGATAATCCTACCGCTGGGTGGTGGGGAATCGGACACTTCTATGATAATAATAAAAGTAATAGTGAACTTTTGTGCACAAGGTTTCCTAGCTCTTCCCTTCGCTTTTTGTCTCCATCAGTTCCCTGTGCGTGTCCTTACTCAATTAACAATAAGGCTCAAGGGCCAACATTTGCCTTTTCCTTCCTGAGCCCTGCTTTTTACATGGTCAACTGTCCCCGGCTTCACATTCAAATCTTACCCGGACCGAAACAAGATGTTTTTCCTAAAAGAAGCCATTACAGACAACATAGTTTTCCGCGAAGCTCTTACCTAGCTATCACTATCATTTCTTTTCTTATCTGTTCACTTAACACGAGAAGATCAAACCTACCTACCATAAGATGATGATGAAACGGGCGGTGTTCCTTTTTACTGTTTTATTCACTTCCACTTTTTCCTAAATTCGTTTCCAGTACTTCGCTCAACATGTTTTCCCCTGCCTTCTAGGCAATTGCACAGGGGATCTTACTAGTACAATATAAAAACTTCAAGACAACAGCTTTGCTGCCTCAAATCCAAACAAAATGCGCCCTTATGTCACTTTTAATAAGATTCCTTAAGTTTTGTATGCTCAGGCGTGTATTCTTAGGATATCACGAAAGTTTCGATAAGTTAACGAAAGATGGGTTAAGGCCATTATAGTTGTCAATTACGCTACTTCATGCAAGCGAACAGAATCTTAAGTTATCTTAAGGCTATTTTAAGGCTAATAGTAAAAATTACAGTTGGAACTGAAATAGTAAACAGGTTTTTAGTAAAGTGCCGTCTTTATGTCGTCTACGTGTTTGATAAGGTTGCAGCCTACCCTCTTTCTCCAATGAAAAAAGCTTTGAATTCAGGGAGATCCACTTTAGTGAAAATGATCAAATCCCATAGTGGGTTTATCAATTTCCCAGATAAGTGGAAGTGGAATATCACGCGGCATATTAGATGTCCAAGATGGTAAAACTACTCTATATTGCTACAAATAAGGGACATAGGGAGTGTTCCACGTTCATATTATCAGACACTTGTTTTTCCTCCTTACTTTTATAAATTTTTTCACCGAAATAACCTCTTTAAAAACATCATCCTCACGTGCAATTTTTGTTATTTCGTTTTAGCTACTAAAGTTCGCTTAGGTAACATTCGTTCGCGTTGTTTAATATAGGATTTAAACTTCGAGAATACAAAAGAGAAGGAGCGGAAACAACGAAATAGCAGAAATAGCTTTTATGCACATTAGGCCCTTTCCACACTCTCATAGCTATACACATATAACACATGGTTAATGAGTTAGGTAATGTGTGAATCTAAAATCTTCTATAATTCCAAGCAAACGCACGGATTGTGCCTATATGCGGGCTTAGTTGTTCTAGCTTTGAGTAAGGTTTAATTCCAAAATATATGAATTATAAAAATATAATTAGGAGTTGGGAGTGGTAATATAGTTGCTTTTCCCTGTTTTCCCTAATTCTTATTTTATGGACAAAGACTTTCACTTTCTTGCGATTCCACTTTTTTTCTGTGGAAATAACGAATATGGCCAAACCCTTTATTTCTAACTTCCTTTTATCCAAATCCTTCTTTAAGTCGAAATTTCTGTACCTCATATGGAACTCCTTTGGCTCTTTTCTCCATAATTTCCTACCTCTAATTGACCCACATCTGTGACCGAGCGGGCTGAGGTGCATGCCTGTAGATTTTCTCCTCTGTTGGTATGGGTTCAAACCCTGTATATGTTGTACAGTAGGTCAGGTTAAAATTTATCAATTCCTTCTACCCTAATTTTCTTTTGTCTAAGCTCTGCTGTGTGCATCATAGGGTTGTCCCCTGAGCTTAGGCAATACCTTAAAAAAAGCTTGAAACCTCATTAACTTAGAGAGATTTGATTGCATGTTTTATATAAAAAAACGGAAAAATATTATATCTAACATATGTACCTGTAACCGGGTTTTTTTTAGATTAACAAGGCCCTAACTATTTTCACTCCAATTCTTTATTGAGATTAACCTGGCTACTATAAATTTAGTGCTGCCACTCCTAGCTTAATGCTAAAATTTAAAATTTCAGCATGCAAAACTTAAGTACCTACTTAGCTATTCGATTTGCCAGCAGATCCCACGTTGAAGTCTCTCTTCGGTTCTCGGCAGATTTTCCCAATTTGCTATTTTCCGGCTATGCGTGAGTCTTTTAATTCTCCTACTTGCAGATTCTTATTTTACGTTTTTTCTTTTTTTTAATATAAAATTTTTGTTTTCCAAATTTCCAAATTTTTGTCCACCACACGTTTTCAGTGTCGACTCGACACTTTTCTTTTTTTTTCACTTCTCCGCGGAACTCGTCATCCACCATCGGAGAAAATTTTTCTTCCCCCTTCCAGAAGCCAGATGGCATTCGACTCAGTTAGGAGTTTTTGTTGAATTTCTATTACATATTTCTTGTTTTGTTTGAGGAATAATTGTACTTAGGAGTGATTCAAAAATGATATTTGAGTTTTGTACACATTTTTAAATCGTAAACTAACGTATATTATGTAATATCGGATTTTATACATCATTGTCATAATCAAATTAATTCAGTTCAAACCTGGTTAATCATTTTGTTACATCATAGGCAAAGAATTCTACCTCTTTTACATGTTTTACTATTATCTGTAAATCTTAATGCTCCTGTGTTAACATTCTACTTCTAAATTGCTAAATCGAAATCTATTTGATGAAGCTGCCTAGTTATATTTGTATTTATTTATTTACTATACATGGAGCGTCAATAATTAGCGGGTAGGATTCGGTTCGAAATCTCCAAAAAAATTTAAGCTTTATTCGGTGAATTTTGTTTGAGAACTCATTCTAAAGATGGTCTTGAAGGGTTGGTAGGTTTAGAGCAACGGAAGAATACTCGACCACTATTTAAAGATTGATAACAATAGTTTCTATGATAGCTATGTCTTGGAAGTTTCCATTACATACCTAGTAAACGAAATTCACAATGTAACTAATGTCGAACTTCTTTCTTCGATTTCGAGTAGGCATCAACTTAATTTTTACAATTTTTGTCTTTCTCAGTAATCATTGATGTAAAGAAAGACGGACTAAGACAAACAGAATTGGTATCTACTCTGGATCGCAGTAAAGAATTGTATCGAATTTTTTCTGTAATTCCGAGTAGAGACAGACATGTTTACGTCACAACTTCGACTGCTTCATTCATAGAAACGATCGGTTATAAAAAGAATTCTTTAATTCGAGAATTATTCTCAAAGGTAAAAATTCGGGAAAATGTTTGCTGGGAATTAAAATAAGTTACTGATGACAAAAAAAGCGCGAAATCTCTAGGTGTGTGTAATTTCTTATATGTAAATCGGTTATAGAAGAAAATTTGCAGAAATTGACGAGTTAGATTATGAGAGGCGAAAGAATTGCACGGATGTAGTTAAAATTGCAAATGTGACTTTATCCGGGTATCATTACATGAGATTTCGTTTCTTTAGATTTATTTCCAAGTGTCTTTGTGCCATTAAGCGGGTCGCTACTAACCGAACTTATTTCAGTACAAATTTGCTGGAAGGAGCAACCGGCTTGAAAATCTTGTGATTTAAGACGATTTATGATGTTATCCGGATTCAACTGTAATGTACCTCTTTTGATCACCATGTTTGTGAGCTTTTTTTCCTCCCGTCCAACGTACTCGAAATGGAGATTTGTTCCTTGTGATCCACGTCCACGTCTGTAGCGACTGAGCCCATTACTTGCGACGGTGTTTGTGGTAATTCTTTCCATGCCAAGATTTTAAAGCCTGGCTCCATTTCTAGTGGACATACAATATGTATAGAATATTCCGCTATCAAGCCGTGACATGTTCTGTGTCTCATAAGATGTCTGGTCAGCTCTCTTACTTCTAACAATTGCTAATAGAGTAAATTCTGGCTGCGTCGAGCCTTGCCGGGTTGCAAGTGCTTTCTGACGATATTAATTTTCTTAGTGAAAATATTGACGCGCTTCTCGGCAGTATCGATACTTTGAATGCAAGGTCAACTGAATTTCTTGATCGCAGTCACGATCTTTCATCCAAGTTTCATACCTTATCTAGCACAATGGATAATCTCGGTACAACTGTTAGCAATGCTGAGTCCACTTCGTCTATGCAGCCCCCTTTTCCCGACGACGGGAAAACATTAGACGCATTATTAAGAATGTTAAGATTGAAATTGGTTTTTGGACATTATCAGCTGCTACAAACTCCGAGCTAATGGTTACATAGTTTCTAAGTTGCACACTTTGTTTCTGAGCAGTGCAGGATGCGACTCAACAGCTGGGACTGACTTGGCATTGGTTGCCGGTAGGAGACGGGTACTGTAATACGCCTCGTTCGTTTCACTTTAGCTGTTTTGGAGAGCTCCATGATAAAAAATATGAAACTTATATAGGCAGCAGAAAATACTTGCCACAATAAAAATGGTATGGCTAAAATAGCCTCTGTGTAAAAGGGGTCTTCAGGCAGAGTAATGCCGCTTTGAAAAAGTTATTCCTTTTGCAAAAATGCAGCACGGAATAGAGAAATGAATACGCTTTGAAAGTCGATTCAAATCTGAATTTTATTCTTTCACTGGTCCCGCTTCTGCTCTTCCTGCTCCCGTTCGTGGGGGACTCGTAGATAGCGTGATGATGACCTTTCAGGTGGAGGACGCCCCATGTTGGGCGTTGTCTCATCCCGGAGCCCCGGAGGGTTTCGGCTGCGGTGGTTCCACTTAGGATGGTACAGCGGACGAAGGTGTTTCTTGCCTCCCGGCTTGATCCCGCCGTCTCTGTGGATGACGTGGTTGTTTACATCCGTAAAAGTTACGGTGGCGATTCTTTGTATTGCGAAATTATGGTCGTCCACACAGATTGGTCTCCGCATTTAAATTGACAACGAGTTCGACTGTTTTTGAAATAATTTCTTCGCCAAGCTTTTAACCGGATGGCCAAAAAGCCCTTCAAGCTTGGCTGAACCCAGGAGTGAGATTTTCGTTCTTCGCTACACCCATTGCAAAAAAGTAGATACGCTTTCCCTTTACTATCAGAATGTAAGGGGATTAAGAATTAAAACATGATATTTGTAATATTGATAAAACATGATATTTGATTTTAATCCTCACTTTCTTGTTCTTGTGATGTCATTGTCTTAACGGAAACCAGGCTGTCCGCGTGCCGACATAGAACCAACTCTCAACTTTCCCTAGTTTATGCCTTTTTAATGTCTCGGTCGATTCATACACCTGGCTAACGCGTCGTCGTCCCAGGTGATTAATCGATAGAGCGAGACATCGTAAACATAAACAAGGAAAAGCTTAGAGCTTAACTTCGCTGCAGCGTTTCCTATAAAGTTCTACAGCTGTGAAGTATCGAGCAAAGCCGGAAGTTTGTAAACGTTAAGTTCTTTGCTGCCGCGATTCCTCACATCTGAGGAATGTTGCTAAGGTCCTCCTAACACTTAGCAAGTATAGATGCGGCAGGTGTTTCACTACTGAACTTCTTTAGTATTTTGCAAACCTTTTGATAATGAAATGCTTTGCGCAGTGTAGTTGGCCTTGTGAACACGAGTTAGTTGGACAGTTCTTTCACCGTTTTTTTTTAACTTTAAAGCATAGTATTCATCTCCAAGTCGTGTAATTTTTCACGCATATTTGCATATAATTTCTGTCAGAATTTCACTCGCGTGAATTGAAGCCGTGAAATTCCACGATTTTTTTCACCGAAGTGGTACTCATCTCGACGCGTGAAAAATTAATACTGAGTCATTCAAACAGACGGCTCTTTTAAAAAATGTCATTGATTTCACGTGAAAAGAACCTACTTGCATGTTCTTTTCACGTGAAAAATTTGACAGAGGTTGTTTTGCGAGGATTATGAACAGAATGGATGACTTTATGGAGTTTTTTGAAGTAGTCGAAGATGAAGGCAATGTGGAGGAAGTGCAGGAAGTTTCATTTCCAATTTCAATTTATTCAAAAAAGTAACCATTGTACAAGTAAGATAAAGTCTTTCCATTATGTACAAGAAGAAATACAATAATAAACTATGTAGCACAAAAAAGGATCAAATGATATACTTAAAAAAGGAAAAATATTTCGAATCC
>QYTT01094539.1:0-11621 GCA_006980735.1 Dasypogon diadema
TGTTTGGGGTATTACCTGGGGAAGGTGCTGGTATTTTATTTTGATGAGGAAAACACTGCCCTTGGTTTAATTTCAGTTTAATAAAACTTTCACAATACAATTGTTTGCTAAATGAGGCCCGAAACTCGTTGGCCGTACGTACTGCTTGCGTGAGACCCTCTGAATGATAAAAATTACTTCTCTCTGATGATAACGACGATGCTGTTAACGGACTCTAGCTCTAGATTCTGGTCTTCGGAAGAGCACAGATGGATGCTGTGCGGCTGATCTTTTCAATGAGCAAATGGAGAGGTCATTGGCGGCGGGAGTAACTTAGCAACGTTTCAGCAACATTTTTCGAAGTCTGAACAATAACTTTTTGTAAATTCACTTACTTATAATTAGTTTTAATATTTACTGCTTGGCTTTCTTTCATTAAAAATGTACAGTAAAGAATTATGATTCTTATGTACTGCCTTTGTACAATAAATTGAATTGAATTGAATTGAAAAAAAAAATTTCTTTTGTTTCTTCAGATATTAAATCCTTTTTCTTAATTTCATGAAATAAATGTTTGAAAGTGCTTATTTTTCTATTCTTACTTCTAATATAATTTTGTTTGTCTTGGCTAATATTTTTCTAAGCATTTTAAGCTTTTCGATGCGTCTACTATTTCTTTCTTCTTCAGTCGTCGATTCTTCGTCCGATAATTGCATACATTCTTTAATTGTAAGCTTTTTTGATTTTCGGGCCTAGTGTTATTATAATTTCTAAAAGCAAAATAGCTTAAATTAGAACCTGAATATATTTTCAAGATTGAACAAGTAACCTTTAGTTAGTATAAAAATTGACATGCTAAAATATACAGAGAAATTCTAGAGGATAGTTAGGATTTTGCTGCAATTGATAAATACAGAAGCTTCCGCGGAATTCTCTAGACAAAAAAAAATAACAAAATATTAAGTGGAATATTTATCGTAACACATCCGCCTTATTTTAAGTAATTTACACTTTTAAGCCATAATTATTCTTAGAAATAAATTTTGCTCAGGCATGAAAAGACTAAATCAGTTAAATAGATATGTGTTAGAAGGTAACGAAAGAAAAGAAAAAAAGAAATAATATTTTTGACTATTGAAAGGTTTTCTAAATATTTATGTCAGTATTTCCAATTTGCGCTATGAGATTTTAAAGAAATGTTAAATGTTGAATGGAAATTATGCGGTTAAAATATTTGCATGAATTATACATCAGTTTATCTTTCATGACAACCAAAATGTTAAAACATATCCTTATGTACGCTCTACTTACAAACGGACCATGTATTTATGAACTTACATACATATATATACTGAAAAGGTAATTATTTACTCTAAGTGATTAACGTGAACTTTTAAAAGAAGAAAGGTCAGAGCATCAGTATGAATTTGCTGATAAGTATAATTTTAATTAAATATTAATGAAGCTTTATCCTTTTATAATAAAATCAAATACTTTTTACCCTTCCTCACCTTCTAGCTCCTTAAATGTTAACACTTGTAACAATATTTTTTCCATATATAGGAATATGACCTTACTTGACCCTCCACCAAATTAATATAAGAATCTTACATATTCCATAGGAGAGTTATCCATTACTTCATTCTGGCTACATATCTGCATTGTTTCGTCGGCTTGTACCATTGCTAAGCTCTAAACAAAACTTTCAATAAGGTTTACTGTTACTATAGTTATATATGTATTTTTACAATTACCGTGCAAGGAATATTTGAGTGCTCACAGATGTCTTCGACTTGGCCTTCAGCTACATGGTCCCATAAAAGAAATACATAGCACAAAGAAGGTTCTTCAAAAATCCCAGCTGCCAAAGGTTTTGGTCCTTCGAAGTTAGTATTCTAAAAATGTCACATTAAAACTTTTAATCAACACATTTTATATGAGTAGAACAACCTGCTGAAGATTACAGTACAGGGGGATAGTTGCATATTTCGCCTTCATAGTAACTAGTTTCCAAGTTTCTGCAATCCCTTCAAAAGGAATTTCCGAGCTTGAGTCCTCTTTTTCACATACACTACCCTAAAAAACATTCACATACACTAACAATTCGCAATATGAACTAAAAAGAATAACCTCAAAATTACTGGTCGAGACGATATTGACTGCCTCAGCTTTACAGGATTCATTTTCAAATTATGTTGTGATATCCTACTGCAAGGAACATGATGCAACGTTGGTATATCTATCTCAAAGATACATCATAAACTTCATGAGACAAATCTTTTAAATAATTGGACATGTATTCTATTTCGCAGATGGATCAGCCGCGCAATACAAAAATAGGGAAAATTTTATTAATTTTCTAATTATGAACAAAATGTCAGGTTTCTTGCAAAATGGCACTTTTAGCTGCATCCCATGGCAAGGGTCCTTGTAATGGTATTGACGAGACGGTAAAATGGTTGCAAAAGCCAGTTTACAGAGGCCTTACAATGACCAAATAATAATGACACCACGTCAATTATGCGAATGGGCCCGTTGTTACATTGAAAATGTATACTTCTGTTACTTTCCTTAATCAGAGTATGATGTGGAAGAAAATCTTTTGAACGATAGATTTGCTCAACTCTATAAAATCCGAGGAACACAGCAGTTGCATTCTTTTCAGCCTGTTGGGGAGTATTCTATACAAACCAGGACCTTCTCAACATCCCCACATAAAAAGTTCACCATATTTTTAAAAAAAAAAAATAATGCAATTACACATCGCAGAACACCACTGGAATTGTTACCTTTGCAAAGAATACTTCATGGTACTTGGGATGTGTTTTATCAGAAAAAACGGATCGTTTTACTTTAGAAAGGAAAAAAATTTTTATATACAATTTTTTTGGATTGGGGAGACTTGTTTGCGTGCGCAGAAAGTCCAGATTTGAAACACCGGATACCTTTTGGCTTACGATGACAGAAGTAAGGTAAAACTTGGCGCCATAGTTAGAACTTTTTTGCTAACTTGGCTTTCCGATCCCTAGCGCATGGTTAGTACTTCTTAGTCAAAAGATATCTTATCACTTTTCTTTTTCCTACTTTGAAAAGATTAATGTATATTTAGTATATTAAATGAGTCTAGGTTAGTTTTTAATAGCTTCGAATTTATCCGGATCGGTGCTAACTCCTTTAGTCGAAACAACATTTTAAATTCTCTGGGTGCTCCTCAAATGACTTTTTAATCACAATGATATCATCTAGATATACTAGGCAGATTTTCCAGCTTAATTCTCTTAAAACACATCCCATAAACCTTTCGGAAGTCGCTCGGGCATTACAAACTCCAAATGGTATCACAGAAAGAGGATAACTGCCCTTTTCAGTTTACGTTGATCTTTATCCTTGATGTCTACAGTTGTTATTGTCTGTGCTGGCTGGCAGGTAGTAATCACACTTCCTTTCTTTAGTTGAACTTCATTTTGGACTGCATTAAAAACATGGATATAGGTACTCGCTTACTTTGTTGTGTCCACACCAAAGTCTCTCCTCGTAATGTGATTTTATTTTTGCTGTCGAAGTTGACCTCTAGCATCTCCGTCCACTTTCACGACTCAAAATTTGGCGGCAGTCTAATATCTTCACATGTTATTGTACACAACACAATTTACCTTGTTGCCGCATTCCTCCATGATCGGAATTTCTACTTATTACTACTATTTGGTTTTATCGTTCAGGGTTCATTTCAGGGCAAACAACTAGGTCACCAATTTCAAACGTAATTTTTGTTCCCTCAATTACTTACAAGTAAAATGCATGACGCCTGTGGTATCAATCGTTTAATGCAAGGTCAGCATGTACCTAGCATGAATTTACCGTGAAAATAACCTCTAGAGGTAAGCAAAAATTATTACTTATAAAATCATCCAGTTTTCCTTTCAGACTGTTACCGTGTGTTTCAATTGAGTACTATACCTTTCAGTTATCGTCAACTATAAGGGTAAGAGTTAGAGGAACCTAATTATTCTTTTAGATACACACTGAAAATTAGAGTAACCTGGTTTTTAGTGTTCTTATAAGAGAATTAGAGGTACCTGATTCTCTCAAGACTCAAGATAATTTTTGTGACAGTAGTCTGTGACAATGTCAGCAGCCAAGAATGGATGTGAAAATTGGAGCCCTTCCAAATAAACGTCCAAGATCACCTCTCTATAAATAGGTGTGGATTCTCCCGTACCAGTTCTTAATGAATAACTCCTTGTCCTTGTCAATTGTTATGGTGCAATCGAACTTTCGCTTCCATCGCTAGACTACAGAGCTAGAATACGTTGGGGCCTTTGAAATGGCAGCCAATCTCTGTCCCAAGAAATTGGCTCGGACTACAGCCAAATTTACGTACTTCCGAGGTATTACGTGTTGCTTGTTTAGCTGCTTCAAAAGCAAGAACGTAGCAAAATGCTTGCCTCATGGTTTCCACTTTTGCGGGTCACATCACCCTGCAACTTAGGACCAAGAATGGAGTTGATGAACGGCAATATCGTTCTTTGGTTTCGATGCCTCAATTGAAGGCGGTACACTTATTGCCTGTGCTCACCTCCATATCGTCGTTCGATGGTCTGCACTAAAGCATGGAAGTCCTGTTGCTTCTCGACTGGAACAGTCTGGAGCAATTCTGCAGCTAGCCCCCTTAACGCCTTAACGTCAACACCAATGCAGTCGCTTTCTCCTCATCCGTCCAACGATGTGTTTCCGCTGCTGCTTCAATTTGTTGTTTATACAGAGAGGCCAAGCTGATTGCTCATCAAAAGAGCATTAAGACCTTTTAACATTGTTACGCTTCTCAAAAATTCCAATTTTTTCTAGATCATTTCTTATTTTGACAAAGTCTTTACTGAGTTTACCAACTTGCATCTCTAAACTTTCCAAAAATAATTGTTTTGATTTAAAACTTTTCTTCCTTCCTTCCTTCTGTTCACCGAATTGGCTTTCAAAATTAATTCTCTTCTCAACAGCAAGAGTTCTGCGATGTATCTACAGGCAAAGCTCGTCTGTATATTCCCGCATCATACCGAAGACAAGTATTCAATACAATACACAACTTGTCGCATCCTGGATTCAAGAGGACAACACAACTTCTCAAGGAAAGGTATATCTGGCCTGGAGAGACAGCCGTATCTGGTCACAGGACTGCCCCAATTGTCAAAAAAGCAAGGTACAGAGGCATATAAAAGCTCTAGTTGCTGACTTCCTTCCCCCGGAAGGGCGTTTTAAGCACGTACACTTGGACTTTGTGGTGCCGTTACCCTATTCTAATAGCTACACTTTTGCACTCACGTGCATAGATCGCTTTACTAAGTGGCCAGAAGTTATTCCTATACCCGATATTACAGTGGAAACCGTAGCAAAATCTTTTTTAGCAGGATGTATTTCGAGGTATGGAATCGCTAATGAAATCATCATTGATCAAGGGCGTCGGTTTGAATCATCACTATTCAATGAACTGACCAAACTATTGGGTATTAAAAGGAACAGATCATCACCCTACCCCCCTATCAACAAGCAAATGGAATGGTAGAACACTTTCATAGGACGCTTAAAGTAGCAATCAAATGCCATAACTCCGAACAATGGGTTGATAAGCTTCCTTTTATTTTACTTGGGCTGAGATCATCACTGACCGAAGACATCAAGGCGTCATGCGCAGAGCTAGTATATGGAGCAACACTTAAGCTCCCTGGAGATTTCTTCTCTGCCGAAAAAACAGTAGGCAACGTAGGAATCTCCATACAGCACCTGCAAGATTACATACGTAACTGGCAGCCAACTCAAAAACAATAGTTCAAAACCCCCTCACAACGGAACCAAATGTAACAAGAAGGGGAAGACAAGTCAAAATTCCAGAGCGGTGTCGCTAGCACTGGAGGGGAAGTAATGTGGCAACACTTTTCGCCTCATATGAAAAACCTTTTTTTCATTTAGCTTATAATTTGTAATAAGAATTTTTGTGTAGTATATAAGTACTTCTGATATTCTCATTGAATTTAGTTCTAACTCGACCCAATATCGAGAAACAAAAATTCGCTATCATGTGACTTACAAGCTTCCAGACATCAATTGAGGAAATAGGAATAAGGTTCAAACACAATGCAAACGACACGATAATGTCGGCGTAAAAAAACGCCGACAAAATGCCCGTTAAAACACAATGATGGCAACTACGAGCGCGACATAAACTGTCATTGGCACAGTTCTGTCATTATATTTTTATCAAGAGTTGGTCGTGAGAATGGCCAGAATATCTAAAAATAATTTTAAAAAGTTATTGAAGTGGTTTGTGCGGTATTTTTGGCTTATGAGGAGTATAAGATTAGATTACATTACATCTGAGCGTAACCCAAAATCTTATTTTACTGGATTCGCCCTTTACGCGCGACAAATTTCAAATTTCATTTAAATTCAACGTCGACGACAAACGTTGTCGTCCGCATTGTGTTTTACTTCATATATTGACGTGTTATTTAAATCAAATGACAGCGATTTTTTACATTGAATAATTATGACGCTACCTGGCCGCGTACCGGATGGAAAAATTGCTGACAGATTGAATTGTGTCTGTAGCTTTTTAATGTTTTATTAGAGCTACGTTCTATGTTTATGTTTTATTATACTACATTGAACTACACTAGTACCTACGGTCACCATTTCCGTTAGGGTTTTCGTGCTTCAAGAATTCCCAATAGGTGGCTTCTCATTCTTTTCAGTTATAATAATTGTCAAGCGTAGTAAATAAAAGGCAGCTCAATTAAAACTACAGTGAAGAAAGTAATTTAACGATACAAAATTATTATAATTGTCTCATCATTCACCATTCATTAACTGCACCACATCAAATGTTAAACTGACAACGGCATGACAATGTGAAGAAAAAGCGTAGTCCCATTGAAGAAGTACGTCAGCGTATTCTGCACGGCCAAATGAAAACTGAGCGGTCATCGCACGCGACGCTTGCTACGCGTTCAAATTTCTAAAACTGTTTCGTTTTAGAATTGACTACTTGCAGATCAGTTTTAAAGGAATTTATGCCGACGACGAGACCTACAAAAAGTCGAAATAAGAAGACCGTATTATTGAATTCACTGAGCAATTAAAATCCGTGCGTGAATGGTATTAATTATAAACGCAAATCCGCTGCGGATAGGATATGCGGCCATTTCGTGTCACGCCGACTTACGATTTTGCCCTAAATAAATCCAAACAAAATCAAGGGAAATTTTGTGATAACTCACTTCAATTTACTACATATATTATTCTAAAAAATATGTGTAATCAATTCAAGAAGATAAATTCATTTTCAAATAAACTTCCTCTCCGAATTAAGTTTCACTCTGGTTTGGTTAGTTTGGTATCACCTCGAAGGAATTTTATCATGAAATCTCTCCACTCTACAACTTCATTTTGACAAGTTGAAAACAAAAAGTAGCCATGCGAATGTAGTAGTACGTACATTGTCATTTGTTGGTTTTGTGAGTCCATTGAGGAAAATGTGAAAATAAGGGCAAAATCAGTTAACGTGCGTTAAGTAAAAACGGTGAGTTGTAATCCAACAGTTAATTAATGTGAGGAATGTAAAGTTAATCTGGTTTGTGACCGATTTTTGCTAGGGAAATTGGAAAAATGATTGTGATGACAAATTGCAGGGTTGTACAAATCAAAACTGTTGACATTACTCGATTCTGATTACTCTCACATAACCTCAAAATATGAAAAGAAAGAATTTTCAAGTTTTGTTTTTTCAATTTTCGTGTTTGATTGAAATTGTTTCGGGGAAATTGTATGGCTCCGTTTTTGTACAAAAATCATAATAAAAGGAAATTTTGTGCGAAAATAAAGTGAGAAATCCCTTTTATTACTTATAAGTGCGGTTGCGTGCTTTGTTTTGACGGTGGCTCGATATCTTGAACGTCAACATTTTGCCATTTTGCGTTTGCTGTTTAGGTGAATAATGCTGTTAAATTACACTAGAAATATGTTGAAATATTTTAACTTTTCTTGGCTAAAAGGTATTTCCAATTTTTGTATATAAATCCATTTCCATCTTACTACACTTTTTATTTGGATTCGGAGATTTGGGAGCCCTAACACACTTCACCTTTATCTAGTGACAAAATTTTAATAGCGTTTAAGAATTTGGAAAAATTACTTTAGAGAATACTGCTTTTTTCCTCAGATCAAGAAAACCATGATCTCAAACTGCTGGTTTCGGAAAGTGACGAAATCACAACTCCAGTATTCAGCTGCCATACACTAGGATCAAAAAATTTTTTTTATACCTGCCCGTAGGGAATATTTATTCACTGCATCGAAAGCTGTTCAATTACTTTTTTAAAATACAAAATAGGCAGTAAGGCTACAAATATTTGTATATTTTTTATTTGCCATTATATTTTACAACATTTAATTATGACTGAAATAGTTTTGAACAGAATTAATGCCGGCACGATACAGGGAAGAAGTCGAACCATCTCGAAAAAAATCTGGCAGTTATATGCATACATTTAAAATTACGATATAATATTTACATAAATAAAATTTATTTTCGGAGGCTTTTTCTGCGGGGTGTAGGCGTGAATGTTCTTGCAATAATGCCAACGGAAGTAGCGATAAAATAGCGAAAACTCATACAAATTCCATTAACAATTCAGCGGATTAATACTTGCTGTTTACATCCGGTTGCCTAAAGATCATCGCTATCATGGGCGATGCAGTTTATTTGGCTTCTTTCCTTATATGGTTTGATTTTGGGTAGATCTGCGACAAAAAGGAAAAGGTATTGAAGCTCGGTTCATTTTCTAGATATTTCGCTAATTGTGCGTTCGCAATTGATTCAGAAGACCTGAGTATAATAAATAATTGCTGCCTTAATTATTCTATAATGGATCAAAATCCATAATTGTAGCTGGATCATATTGGCTTCTAAACTGATGACAAAGTTTTGTGAAAATTTTCGAGTATTCGTCAATTTCAACGCATTTCATCATTATCTAAAGAAAGTCGTGTAATTTCATTATCTAATCTATTTATTACATTCACTTAGCACAATTACACCATATCGTTAATCACGGTCCGAGTTCTTGGAATAGCTTGTTGGTTAAGAGAATGTACCTTCCAGGCTTTTTTTTTAAATACTAAGCCTTTCAATATTGACCACAGATTTTCAACTGATCGGAGTTCTGGTGTGATTGTCCTTTTTCTCAAATATGATCTTTTTAGTTTTCAGCCTATCAGTGACATCCTTGGCATGATCTGATGAAGCCAGGTCTGGGCAGAGGGCAATATCCACATGATACAGTTTGATGAAAGGAATAAACAAAGTTTTCCTAGCATTCGACCACAGCGGAGTTGGGTAACTTCAAATTGGTTCTCAAATGTGTGTTTTGTTTTTCTCTTAGAGACTTTACACTTGTATTTCTTACCCAGTTATCGGGTTGTAATACCCATTTTATTCTTTAGTATAATTCCTAGTTATTTAATATTCCTTTTTCTCAGCACTCCTGTAGGCTGTGCTCCATATATAGATTTTCTTTCCGGTGGTAATTTATTTTCTCAGCACTTAATAACTCGACATATTCAGCCTTATCGTCGTATGTGGTCGGAGCGGAAAAAGTCTCGAATTCCTTGTTTTTGTTGTTGCTTTTTGTCCATCCATTACTTTTAGTTAAATAATACGGTTACTATTAGATTGTTTCATATGAAATGCCCGATTTTGAAATGTAAGGGTAGCTATCCCTGTGTAAAATTCTGGGCTTTTGGTGTTGTTGAAGGTCATTGAGTTAGTTTCTGCATCGTCGTTATGCGACATCTGGTCGTGCATTATCGTGCACAGGATAGACTCATGCCTGTTGATCAAAGGTGGCTGTTTTTGCCTCAATTTATGGTGCATTACTTCAATTTCCACACAATAGGAATCAGCAGTAATTCTTTGGCCCTTTCGGTGCCAGCGCAAGATTTAGATTAACAATTGGCTACTGCCCCATTCTTTTATCGTAAATGACCCATTTTTCATCCCAGGTGGCAAAGCGACTCAAAAGCGGATCCTTGTTTTGCAGTAAGCAAAGAAAGAGCGACTTCCATGCGCCAAAACTTGTTGGCTCCGGTAAGTTCGCGGGTTACCCATATTTTCAATTTCTTCACTTTGTGAATTTGTTCTAGGTGGCGACTTATTCTGGCTATGGATGCAGCAAATTTCTCTGGGAGGCACCGTACACTTGTTGATGAGTCCTTTTTCATAGTATCCCTAACGGCACTTTAGGGTTGCCCCTTAGACTAACCTTCGAGCTAAGGAACAAGAACAAGAGCTATAATTGGCTCAGGCCACTTCTGTGGTACCCTAGATCTAGGGAAGGAAAGAAAGTAATGAGCAGGTAGTGAATTTTTCGCGGTTAATTATTCTTAAGTAATCGCAGCTGACCTTCAAATAAATAAACTCGAGAAGAAAGCCGATTTTAAATTGGCGCTCACTATTTCTTACGATTGACGTGTGCGCCTTGCCTCGTTTGTGGGTGCGAGTGTATACAGTTAAATTGGCAGACGAGCTATATTCATGATTATACCATACAATTATTAAAAATGTGTCCACCATATTGGATCCGCAATCTTAATTTTGTAAAAGCGAATTTATAGACAGCGACTTTGAAAACCATGATATTTGCCATTTCCTGAACATTCCGTTGACAAAAATCTTCGAGTTCAGATTCCAAATCAGCGATCTCGAAAACCCATATTCCATTCTGAATTTTCAAAAGTTAATGTCAAATCGTAATCAGCAACCCTAAAGATCTATATATCCGGTATTTTGCGAACATTCTGTTGACATTTAGAAAATCTTTTAAAAAATTCGATTCCAGCTCCGAAATCAGCGTATTTTTATGACGATTGCAAAAACTTTTCGAAAAAAATTCACATTTCAGGCTTTAAAAAATAAAACTTTCATCTGAAGCGGTTCCTTGATTTGGATCATTTTCTGCCAGGATATTTTAGTTTTACTAAAGTACTTGTGTGCAGAATTTTATCCATCTAATACTTCAAAGCGTTCTCCTCTTGAAGGCCCCTGGAAAGCAACCTCTTCATTCATCCTAGTACAAATTTGTATAATTAAAAATATTCAGATATTCAAAAAACTTAATGGGGTTGTGCTTTTATCCTTTTTTCTGGGATTACCTGCAGAAGCAGGCCTCCGAATGAAGCATGTTGTTTAAAATACAATTGTTAGATTAATGTAGTTAACAAAATATTAAGCATGAACCAACAGCGCCTGTAAGGAAGAAACTAACAAAAAGTTTGAGAACAATCAAACACGTCTTTATTATCGGGGATATTTTTTCGAATGACATTACATTTATAATCACGGTTTACAGACTACAAGGTTAGCCATGTTTGCAATTTGACATGCATGACGTCACTCTGGCTACATTGTTTTGGTAGCATTCCAATTGAAAGCGAGCAAAAGAGACGTGATTTTTAATGAATTTTTTGTGTAATTTTTAATACAATACAATCCGCGTTTATTTTACATTAGATTTACATCACTCGTTGCAAAATTGCCACAATGGGAAAGCTGTGAGAACAAAATATCCAGAGTGACGTCACAAAATGGCGATTCA
>QYTT01094539.1:20178-36350 GCA_006980735.1 Dasypogon diadema
AACAAGCTCACATTTAGATACAATTACATATTTTGATAATCAATTTGTAAAGAATTTGTTTCTCGCGAAATTTTTCCATATTTATCATGTAAAAATTGCAACAGTTCTTCCACTTAAATTAGGATTTTATTATTGGGTATTTCAAAATATTCCAATTATTTAATTGCTCTTCAACAGTCGGAGAACCTCCCAATCTACACTGTCGGAATATTTATAAATATTATAATATCAACAAATTATCAACAAATTTAGTTCTGTGATAGAAGCAAAATTATAGAATTTGAAGATATAGTATTACAAAAAATTTCACACAAGGAAGGGATATAATGTTACCTTAGTTCTAGGAAATGCAGGGCTAAATGGAAAAATAATTTTCGCTTGCAAATATGTTTAATTTATTATTTTCGTTTCTGTAATTTACGCGATCTTTCACATCGCATCCTGTGGTTCTTTATATTAGGAACCCTGAAGAATTAATTTACGGTACATACGATGTAACTGACAGTTAATGATAATATCGTTGTCGGGTCTGAGTTGCAAAAATATGATATGCAAATTTACAAAACAATTTTTTCGCTTACACTTTCCTATCAGAGCTAAAAATCGTTGATATTTTCGAAATATTGTGGATCACAAATGAAGCGAAGGGATAAAACTGACCTTTATCATGCATTTTTTCCTTTCCACTCCGCACAATAATTTTTCAAACTGCTTTAGAAGTGTACAATACATTCTACATTACCAAACTTTTTTTTTTAATACATTCAAGAGAAAGCGACTTATTCGTTCAATAAGAGTTCTTTTCACTGCTTGATGCCGGCACCGAAGTTAGGACTTTTTTCTACTACAGTACCATAAAACACTGCTTTTTTATTAATTTTATCTGGAAGAATATTATCTTCAAGAAAAAAGCATTTAAAATATGCAATTTTTTCAACTCGTGTACTTGATTTGTCTGAGCTCCCAAATTTATTTAAAAAAAATTAAATTTTTATTAAATGTTGGGAGGTTACCCAGATGACGGACACTGCAAACTAAAGAAGATATTGTGCCAAGTCTTCGATTAGTGTAAAAGACTATACGCCTTTCTAATGCAAACAAGAAGATCTATTGGAAGAAAGGGAAGAGTATTTGATCTCACTTCTTGGAGAAAGATCCTTCTCCTTAGCCGCGCCAAAAACGGGACATCCACCCAAAATGTATATGGCAATCTCGTCGTCTTGCAAACAGAGACGAAATTCCGTCTCACTAGACATACCAATTTTAAATAGGTAATACCTTAACCCATGATTAATAATACAAGAGTTCAGCTGACGCGTTTCGTGTTATCGGCACATTACAGCTTTGATAAAAATAATTATTATTATATAAATGTCTTTCCGTACAACTTAACTAATAATATTCAGACTCGCATTGCAGTATTATACAACAGGGTTTTTGCTTCGTTGAAGTATTTGCTAAGTTCCCCATTTTAGATTAAAATATTTTTTAGATATATGTTTCTTGGGAATCGTCAGGTATTACGTCTTTTAGTCGTTGATCTGGAACCCCATTTTGCAAGCAGGGTCGTTCAAATGTTCCCATGATATCGAAAAGACTTGTGCCCATGAGGTTCAGATCATCAAGGTATTTCTTGTAAATTGCAGGCAAGAAAAAATATTTGTAGAAAATCTTGTCTGAATTCACTATTTATTTGTAAATTCGACGATGTGTTCCTTTGTAACCAGATGATTATCGTGGAAAGTCTAGATAAACGTTTATGATCTCCTGAAATACTTTCATATTGGCTACTAGCGCAGCAGAAACCGCTTGCTTCTTCATATCATATAAGCCTGCCCAAATTTCATGAAAGGGTGTGTTATTATCCTAGCATTTCTGTATTATTTGACATTTAGTGAATATCTGGGGCCAGATTATGTAATTTGATACAATTGCATCAACGACCGAACATAATGACAGAATTCCGTCGTAAAGGTCGAAACAGCTCCAGGCAAGCCTCAAAGCAAGCTTCTTGAGTCATCCTCGCGGCGAGCTTTGAAGCTTTCTTCGCGAAATGTAAAGCAAGCTAACGTTAAAGCTAGCTGCTGTCACAGGGTGTCATTTCTAAATATTTTCTTTTAAATTTACGAAATTTTGACAATGAGACCAAATATTTTGCGTGATTTGGAATTCCTTCAAATTTATTAATTTGTATACAACGAAACTGATAGGAACAACGTTGACAAACAAGTCACATTTGCAGGCCTCAAAGGAGAAACTTTCAAATATTGCACAAAGCCTGCGTCGCGAGGCAGATTCCGGGGGCTTAGTTTTGTGATGTCACATGGAAAAGCATTTGAAAAAAAAATTGACAAGGCCTCCATGAAGCTTTGAGAAAGCTTCAAGGCATGACTGTGTTTCTGCCTTAAATTCGATTGTCGATACAAGTGGATCGAATTACATAATTTAACCCCTGATCAACACAATTTATTGCGGTTATTTCACTTAGTACCACGTTTGGGGGGTATTACACAGGTGGTAGAACTTACTGAACAAAATTATTTATTACAGATTTGAAAGATCTGTGATAACAAGAAATACGTTCCGCTTCAAAAGAAATGAAATTAAACCTTAATATATATAGGAATAAGGCTCAAGATTACGTGCCAATTTCACTTGTACTGTTTTTTTTCTTGTATCCACAGCTTCAATAGACTTGTAACAACTCAAAATAATTCCCCTTTTATTTTTAATTTTTCCAAATTGATGTTCACTGTGTTACTTTCCCACCGACATGTTGTTTTTTTTTCAATTTAAAAACGAAGTGATATGCAACTTATTAAAAGATACGTTTACCTTTAAAAACATTGATTGGTATCTAAAAATACAGCAGCAAAACATTGGAATTCAACTATTATGTCAATTTATCTCAAATTAGCCTACACTTAGCGTTGATTTGAATAGTGTAGATAATCTAAGCACATAATGGAAGTTTTCCATTTATGAATCGATGTATTCGTAAATATTCTGTAATGAAAATATTTCTTGTACGAAACTTCACTTTGTAATTTGACCAACCTATTAATGGGTACAATAATATGTTCATTTAAATAATTTGTTGCAATTTTTTCTTATAGGGCGTGATTGGAAATGGCGTCCACCCCCCAGGGGTTACACTATAGACTCTTATATTCTTTGTGAAAGTTATATAGAATCGCAATCCTGTCACTATGGAAATCAATGTGTGGAAGCTCATGGTATAGATGAACTGAATGAGTGGAAAGAACGCTTCGAATATCGTAAAATGCGTTTGCAAAGAGCATGTGAAAAAGAACTTTTTGGAAAAAGTTACACTGAGGAACTACTTGAAAAATGGGTCCAAGCAACAAGTCCGGAGAAAGTAATGTGTGAAAAGATCGAGGGTGTTGAAGAGCAATGTTCGAATGAATTGGTGACTAGTATAAGCTCAAAAGTTTCGAAAAGAGAATGGACTTTTATACTAAAGACAAAACGACATTTAAAAGCAGTGGCATTACTACAAGACGCCCACAGACACCATTTCTCTATAAAATCAATTATACCTGGCGATATTAATATCCATTTCACAAACAATAGCAATAGTTGTAATAGTAATAATAAAAAATCAAATAGTGGAACAAATGGTAACAACACAGCAAGCTCAAAGCAAGTTGACATCGATTTAAAGTCAGATCAGGAATGGGTCTGCGGCAGTTATGATAAAACCAGTGACTCAGCAATTTTAGAACATAAAATAAAGATTGCGTTCAGTACAGATATATACGGAACGTTTCGGCAATCAATTTGCTTCGATTTTGGTGCTGAACCAGTTTTAGTTAAACATTTATGTGTAGACGTTCTTCCGGTCGGTGACGCTGAAAAGATCCAAGAAATTAAAAAGGATATAATAAATTCAGCATCCCAAAGATGGGATGATTCGAATACAAATTTAGTAAAATTTGAAACTGTTATTGGGACACACCTAAAGACTGAAGCTTATCTAAACGATCTAAAGCGGGAGAAGGAATTGCTAGAGAGATACCCTTGTCCGAGAGCTGCGACTTTCACTTTAACCCAATCCACTATTATTGAAAAACGATTAACGAAAAATAATTACAGGTCGAGGATTCACGAACTTCTTTACGTAGAGGAGATAGCTAGGTACGAGCAAATCGCTAGATATAATCTCACTACAAAACTCCGGATTGTATCGAGTTATATGTTAACACCCAGCGGAATGGCAACAAGTACCGCAAAATATTCACATTCTGGAGAACTGTTTGCATTAATGACGCTTGGGAAAGACATTTCTGAAGACACATCTGCAGGGCGGCTAATTTTATCGAGTTGTTCTAGTGTTTACCTATCACTAGCACTTAGATCCGAAGATAACTCCAATAAACGAGATGTATTTGAAGCAATGATTGAAGATAAAGGGAAAAATGTAATCTATTTAAAACTTTCGGCAAAATGTGTTCAACAGCTTACTCTAAAACCCGAGACTGATTTGATGGCCGATATTCAATTTCAACTAAATCGCCTCTCTTATTGCGAGTGGCATAATGCCGTAGACAAAATTACAGATTTTAGGATAATTTTTCCAGATACTTTCATCGAACCAAACATTCCTTGGACGCCTAAAAAACAATGGTCAGACTCGTGTGAACCAAAATTAAACGCAAAACAGAGAGAGGCTGTGAATGCTATAACTACTCCCATAAATGTTCAATTGCCGCCGATCTTACTAATCGGTCCATTCGGAACTGGTAAAACATACACTCTAGCTCAAGCCATTAAACAACTTTTAGTCCAGCCGGAAGCAAAAATTCTAATTTGTACACATTCTAACTCTGCTGCTGATTTGTATATCAAAGAGTACCTGCATCCTTGGGTTGAAAAAGGAATGAGGGAGGCAACTCCATTAAGGGTATATTATCACAAAAGATGGGTGGCAACAGTCAACAGTGTAGTACAAAAGGTAAGTGCTAATTATTATTTTTCAAACGGATCTGTAATTATAAAAATAGCATTTTTTATGTAAATACATATCGTCGGGTTTTTTTTATCATAAGATTATTTGCTTTGCTGACGGTTATAAAAAATGTCAATATCTACTGCTTTAATACGAGTTTTAAACGAATTTTACTGTACTTATAACTGTTGAAACTTGAAATTACTTATTACTGTCGCAAAACATCACAGGAGTATATTTCCATCAGGGCAGAAGCACAGGCTTGCCTTCGGAAAATTTAGCCACCCATGCACATATTTGCCGGAACGGCTGCTTTAACGAACATAAGCCTCCCGACAAATCTGAGCGTCTACGGCCAGCTTTAGAATTAGCCTGAGGGCGGTTTATGGACCTGGAATGACATTTTGTAGGGGTCTCCCTAATATTCTCGTATCAGTTTTCTCATGAACATTTTTCGTATATTTTTAATTAAATAGCTCGCGCGCGCAAATGTATCGTATCCATATCGTCAGTCTGAAATTGTTTCTTAAGAGGTTTTCTGGCCCACGTCCGGGAGTCTATGACGTATTGTGGAGCTATGTGTATATTAACCCTACCAGGCATCAAGTCCCGTTGCGAATGATAACTGTTCTTTCCAGGGTTCAGCATACTGTTTCTCAACATAACCTTGTCATTATGCGCGCAAGGTTATATCCTTTGATCTATCGACATAACTGATATCCATTCTGTAATTATTACACGGGGTACGAAAAATGCCACTAATTTCCTTTGAGTTGTCAAGATGTCTATAGAACAGTAGCTATCGTCCGCGTAGAATATTTCAAAAAAGAAACTATAGTAATGTTAATAATTTATGGTAATTTATGGAAGGAGTATTTGACCTGCGATATCAAAAATAGAAATTAATCCGAGCAGAAGTAAATTCAATTTATTAATATTGATGTAGAAAATGCGGGCAGACAGATAGTTGTAAATAGAAATATAATATGTTATCCTCTTTAAAGTTTTTATTTTATATTATTGGACTATTTTGAAATTACAAACTGATTCACAATGCTAACAGAACTCTTTTATTTAATTTTTAGTATTGCATCATTGATGGAACAGGAAATTTTCGACGTCCAACAGTAGAAGACGTTCTAAAACATCGAATTGTAGTTGTTACATTAAGTATATCAATGGAATTAGCCTCTCTCGGTTTGCCTAAGGGATATTTCACCCATATCTTTCTTGACGAAGCGGCACAAGCAATGGAGTGTGAAGCAATAATGCCTTTAGCTTTAGCTAATGAAAATACAAGAATTGTTTTGGCTGGAGACCATATGCAAATGTCCCCTGAATTGTTTTCAAATTTCGCCAAAGAACGTAAATTGCACATATCTCTCCTAGAAAGACTGTACGATCACTATCCCTCGAATTTTCCATGTAAAATTCTTCTTTGTGAAAATTATAGAGCACATGAAGCTATTATCAAATTTACTTCAGAACTATTTTACGAACAGAAATTAATAGCTTCAGGAAAACAACCAAAACATGATCGCTTCTATCCTTTAACATTTTTTACAACTCGGGGGGAAGATGTGCAAGATAAAAATTCGACAGCTTTTTATAACAATTCCGAAGTATATGAAGTTGTAGAAAGAGTTTGTGAATTACGGAAAAAATGGCCAAGCTCATGGGGAAAAATCAACGATCAAAGTATTGGAATTATGACCCCATATGCTGATCAGGTAAGTGATTATTTATATCTTCCGCTTAGAAGTTAAAAAAAAACTACAAAATTTTTTTCACTTTTTTAGGTTTTTCGTATTCGATCAGAATTAAGGAAGCGCAGAATGGGTGGAATATCAGTTGAACGCGTTTTGAACGTACAAGGTAAGCAATTCCGAGCTATTTTCTTATCCACTGTACGAACACGCCGAACGTGCACACCGAATGATAATTTAGTGCAAAATGATGATGCTGATTATGGTTTTTTAAGTAATTCGAAACTTTTAAATACGGCAATAACGCGAGCTCAAAGTTTGGTAGCTGTCGTTGGAGATCCAGTTGCTCTTTGTTCAATTGGAAGATGTCGAAAAGTCTGGGAGAGATTTATAGACATATGCAATCAAAATAAATCTCTATTTGGAATAACATGGTCCTACCTTAGATCTCAATTAGATGGTGTAGAATTAAAGCGAAGTTATGTGTTAAATCCGTTAGCACCTGAATTCATTCCTCGCGCTCTTCAACCTGAGGCCTACCTTAGAAAACAGGCGGCAATGATAACAGCAAATACACAACCACAAGTGCAAGCCATTAATCAAGCCACAAATCAAATTCCACCGGTTTATGGGAATCATACCTACGGAATGATGAATCAAGTTGGGATTGGACCACAAATGGTACAGAAAAATCCTCAGCAAGTACCCATGCAAAGTCCAATGCAAATGCGACCAATAGGTCCGCCACCGCAGCCCTATAATATGACTGGCCCACCACAAGTTACTCACAATCAGCAACAGCAGTTTTCCCCATACATGATTTGGCCACAACAACAACCACCTAACCAATTAGTACGCCCGAATTATCCTGCACAGCCACCACCACAACCAATACAACCACCACAGCCACAAAATCCGAATGTAAGTTTATGGGGTCCCCCACCTCAAACAAACCCGTGGGGGGTTATTCCAAAACCCGTCGTAGCACCTAATATAAGACCAAATTCACAGGCCCAACCACAAAATCATCAAGTTAACATGAACATGAATCTAAGACCACCCGCACCTCCTCAGCCCCAATTACCACAGCAGCAAGTGCAGGCTATGCGGAATCCTCACGAAGTGAATTTCTTAAATAAATTCGTCTATCAAAGTACCAGTTTGGCTAATCAAAATCCAGTTACTATGAATCAGGTGAACATGAGAGCTCAACTGCACAATGGTCCTGCAAGCCCTGGTATGGCGGCATCAACACATCCTCTGGTTGCAACTGATCCTAGCGCTTCCAATAATTCAAGAGTTAATCACATGCAAAATTCAGCGGCACTTTCACAACACCCCTATATGCTAGGACCGCAGGCGGTTCAAAAAGAAAAAGAATTTCAATTTCTTAATAACGTCCACAATATTCCAGTAAATCTTACCACAACTGGATCATCGCAGCCAGCCGGCGTAACGATCCCACCTTCTACGATGCCTCCTGTAACGGCGACCACAGCAATTCATCCTGTTGTGCAGCAGCAAACAAGTTATCAAGCTCTTCAAGATTACAGTATTCTATTACCGCCGAATATGAATTTTTATGACATGGCTGTTGAGCCTAAGGAATCCCAATACAAGTGGTACCTGAGATTGTTAGAAACGCACGGTCAAGAAGTTGCTAACAGATTTACGGAAATCCTTAGGCAAGTCATGAGCTCATCTCAATCCGCATTGTTAAATTCTGCGCCTGTACCCAAAAATCAACCTGCGATGCAAAACCAACCGTCGCGATCTAGTTTATATGGCAGTAGTTCCTCTTCATTGGGAACGCCTTCCATGAATGATAGTAATAACGTTAATTTCAATCAGCAAATTGATCTCGTCTTTAATTCTCTTATGAATGGCAACGATATGAGTCAACCTATCTTACGGGATCTTCTCGGTATGGTTAGCAGTACTTCAAGTAGCAGCAGTATAAGTAGTCTGCTTAGCAAGGATTACTCTCAGCAGCCACATCTTGCTCAGCAGTATTCAAATAACCATATTCTAGGCAACAACAGTGAGATAGCATTATCCACACGCGCCGAATCAGTACCACTCTATCGTCGGCAAGTGATGGGCAATGGTAGCGCCGGGTACCATAGTTCAACGCCGTCCTCTTCAAATACCCAATCGATAGCTTCATCAACACCTGACCATTTGCTGGAAAATAATACTAGCAGCACTGCTAACCACAACGTGAATTTAATTGAGTCTTTATTCAATGCAAGTGAACTGAGTCCATATACGAATGCTGGTTCCATTCAGAAACTTTTTTACAGTTATCATGTAAAAGGAAACGACTCAGATTTCATGGTAAATTCGCGAATTCATCAACCGCCACCACCACCACAACAACAACAACAGCAACAAATTCATCAAAATCATCAATCTCACCCGAACACGAGTTCAAGCAATAATACTACGTATGCTTCTGTTTTAAGTCAGGGAAGTGCTCCACAAAATCCCGCCCATATTCAACAACAACAGCAACATGGCAACATATTTTCTCATAGAAATTCAAATCATAATTCACATGAGGAAAAGGATCCATTTGCTGCTATTCGTGAATTGGGGCAAAGGTCTAATGGATTTTATAATTATTTTCAGTAAATGTTTTATCGTTGGGTGTTTGTAGACGGAAAGAAGGAAATTGCTAGATTTTTGTAGTTTGTAAGATTTTTGGAAAAAAACTAAAAAAAAACCAAAAAAAAGTTTAGCAAATATAAAGTTATGATATATTAAATAAGAAAAACGTGAAAAAATTTTAAATGTGAAAAAAAATTTTAAAATTTGAACTTAAAGCACATTTTACTATAAAATGAAATCTAAAACTATTCAGATATTTTTTATAATAGTTACTACTTCTGAATTTCGACAGAGTATGGTTTTTAACACTATTGATAATATGGAAATATTATAAGGATTAGTTTAACGTGAACTAAATTTATTAATTAATAACTAAAAGCGAAAAATAATTTATTTGCTGCAATTACGAATGAGATGTATTTATTGACGTATATAAAAATATACAACCAATATCTATATATAAACATATACTCCTATATTTCAATATGTACACAAAAACCATATATTAATTACTTGATTAAAACGACATATTTTAAATTGAGCAGAAATTTATGTTTTCTGAAACTGAAGCCACAAACGAAAAGAAAACACTGATTATATTTCCGTATCAAATTAAAAAACTGTAAATGAAGGTTTGAATATTTAAAATTTTTAAACACCTTTAATAATAATAATTTGCAGGAGAGTGATATGAGTAAAAATTCGATATATCTCATTTTTGTTCTATAATATATGCTTTTATTTTTTTATTTATATTTATATAAAATTAGTGATTTTAACTTATTTTAAAGGATTGTTTCCCTGTAGCAAAATGCAAAAACTTTAGAGCTATTTATCTAAGCTGATTCATTAATCTTCAGAATTTTTTTCTCACTTCTTTTTAAAACTTTTCTCAAAATGCTGTAAATTTATAACAACTGTGAAAAGTAGGTCTGTGAAAGCGGAATTTAAGTTTAAATTTCTTCAAGTACTCGTAACCTTCAACTTAATTTCAGTTCCCATTTTGATAGGCACTAATTATTTTATTTGATCCACTCTATTAAATATTTGATCAGCTTTTACATCTTTTAATTGTAATCTTATTTCTCTTTTGCTTCTTTTGTTTTTTTGTAGTGGGTTTTCGACAAGTTTCCAATGCTATACTTGATCGTCTTCCCATGTTGCTTCAGTTTGAAAGGCTAGCTACAGAGAGGCGAGTATTATAGAACATGTATACCTTCTAAAAGTGCCTCATATCTTTTACATGCACAATCGTCTAAAAGAACTCTTTAGAAGAGCTAAATCTGGTTCCAAATTATTTTTAATATTACTATGAATCTATACTAGTATACCATTAATAATGAAGCACACTCCGTCGATCTTTCTTGATCCGTTATTCCACTGAACTTTATTGAATGATCTTACATACAGTGCTAAGAAATAGAAAAAAAAATTACAATAAAACAAAAAAAAATAAAATCAAATGAAAGGTTTCTAGTTGCATTAATACATCCACATGCAGTCTCTGAATAATTTATTGGACCCTATCTATCGTGTTTCTTTCAAAATATAATTTTGTTTATCAGGGCTGCGTTCAAGATTTTAGCTAAAGCTGCTAAAAGCTGCTTTTAGCAGCTCTATCGTGTTCAAAGGGTCCACTGAGCAGCTAATTTCTGCAAAGCTGGAGCTGTTTTTTGCCGTTTATCGCGTTCAAGATTTTTGCTAAAGCTGCTCTCGGACCTGCTATTTGTAGCTATGCTCAGAGACCAAAGCTAAAAGTTAGCTATTGAATGTAGTGTGTGTGCTGTCACTTTAAAAAGTCAAAGTTTTACTTAGAATGGAAAATAACAAAAAAGAAATATTATATTTAATTATAAATTCACTTAAACAAAGTAAAATGAATGCCGTATGCGGTTTTAATAATATGTAGATGATCATGTAAATATAAAATTTGCAATAAAAATGTGAATTCCAAATTATGAAGGCATGGACTTTAAATTTGTTTTTGAAACTCAGAAGTTTATACAGAGTTCGAAGTTAAAAAGTGGGATCTGCTGACGGTTTTTTTCATTTTTATATAAATAAAAATACATTAGAGTGAAGTAGATTTTATATACCTCTGCTTTTTTATTTTAAACATTTTTTCAACGACAAAATTGGTCCCACATAGGTGATTACTAAGTAAATATGAGTCAGAGTTAAAGAAACAATACAGACACACACAAATGTCACTGCGGACTGAGCAGCATCTTTGCGTTCAAGGATTTCATGCAGAAATAGCTGCTTCAATAGTATTCACAGTCTGCCAAAGAGCAGCTTTAGCTAAAATCTTGAACGCAGCCCAGATTTTAGTAAGTAGGCTCGAAGAAATCTTTAAAAGCAAAAAAATCTTATATTTAAATAATAGTGAACTCGAAATAGAATGAATTGCGGTAAATGGAAACAGAAAGAGATTGCGTTTAGTATGGCTTTACCGTTTTGTATTTTCGTTAGGCACGTATTTATATAAACGTCAGGATAAATGAGATTGATTATATTTAGATCCTCCAAACTGGAGGAAATTAAATAAATGTTCCTCCTAACGTTCAAAGCCTTTATTCAAAAGTGTACTGAACAGTTCAGAACATAATATATTTTGCATTGTTTTGTTTTTAGGAAAGGCCGAGTTAGTGAAAAGTGTCAATATCAGTTGTGTTTTAGTTTATTGCGAACTGTATGATGATGATTCAAAAGCAGTTTGGCTTTCAGTAGCCGTGTTGTTTTGGGCAACAGAATTATGAAAGCTCAATCCATGGAGTACATAGCTAATTCTTCTTCTTTTCTTTTCCCTTTTTAAACAAACCCGAGATAAGTGAAGAACGTTATTAACTTGAAATTTATCTTAATGTCAGTTTAGCCCACATTAGTTTCTATTTTAATTGCTATGATGAGTAAAATCAACTTTTAAACACAAAAAATTTCAACAAATGTCATCTATTTGCCCATAGAAGATTTAAATAGTCCAGTAAACTTACTCTGGGTCTCCACTAGCAATTTTTCTTGCTATAAATGATGCAATTTCAGTGGATACTAGATAAAAAAATTTGGGCTATCTCTCAAAATATAAAAAAATTTTTAGTACTTCTTCTAAAGCAAGCTTCTTCTATGGCAAGAAAAATTGCTAGTGGAGGCGCGGTGTTAATAACCGAGTTAATTTAACCCAGTTAATGTATGACAACTCTGCACTCTGCTGTCAAAAGAACGCAGGTAGTGGTCTGAAAATCTGTCAACTAATTTCCAGAAAATGACTTCTTGGTTATAAAAATTGACTGAATGGAACAGTTGGGAGCAAGAAAGTGACCAATGGACTTTTGTGTTCTAAACTGTTCTGAGCACTGACAATTTTCATTCATTTGCTTTCTTCTATTCTATTTTATTCTGTTCTACTTTTAGATTCGTTGGGCAAAACAAATGAGGGGTCCAGTTGCGAAATTCACTGATTGGACTTTTTCCGCTTTTAATAAATTAAAAAAAACGTGTCATTTTCTCTAACACTACGAATCCTGAACGTGGCAAGGACAAATATATAAGTAAAACTGTCAATAAATAAATAGCAAGATTTCGTCGATTTAAAAATTAAAATTAGAGACTCTTGCAACTGTACTACAAAGTAAGATAGGGCATTTTTTTGTTTATAAAAATGTGGTTCCTTATTGAGGTAGCAGCTCCATTATTATTTATAATATCACATAATTTTAAAAATAATATTTAATAATTCAAATTCGTTTCAAAAGTATACATCATTCATGACAAAGAATTAACATTAACTTAAAATTTTCACAAAAAAGAACAAAAATCAATACTTTGTTCAAGCACTTAAGTCATCCTACATTCCTCTTGAGCTGAAATGATGTCTTCGCTTTCTTCTTCAACATCTTGTGCTCTTTGTAGGTTTTTATTCACCGACTAGATCTTTCTAGTTAGTTTTGCAATGTTTGCTTAAGAGACCGTGAATGTTCTTTAAGTTCAAAACTTTAAGTGGTTCTCCTTTCGCAAATTCCAATCAATATGTACAACAAAATTTTAAAATGCCAATTTGATATGAGCTTCAGTATTTTCTTCACCACATCTTTCCAATTCGAAACATGTACCTCCTTATTCCGCAAGTGCCTCATGGTGCCGAACTCCTGAAAGATGCCCATATACTCATCGGAATGAACAATTGTTTCTTTTTTGGATAGGATAGAAAATTCTGTGTGGTGGTAAAAAGGAGCGGCCTACGTCAGAAATACCAATTCAATTTTGTTTATGCTTCTGGGGTTTTTTTTTGAATACACCGGTATTACACACTCAACCAAATAACACTAATCCATACCTTTTTTTAAATTTGTTGTCTGGTTTATTGGTCCAGAAAACCTTAGCACTCCTTCATTTTTAGCGAAATATTTTTAGTATTCCTCGACCGATATCTCGAGCTATTACTATAAAACAGAAAAAGAACAGCAAAAACCCAAACAAACTACTATTTACGTCTATTACATGATACATTTCTACTCAAGTAAAAAACTACTTCTCTCTATCGTAAAAGATAACGATGCCAAAATATTTGTATCGCACCTATTCTTAATTCTAAATCTCTATTTTTTTTTATATACAAACAATAAGAAATGAGATTTGAGGTTGAGATTAAGATAAAGTTTTTCGCATACTCCATTTTCGCGCGTTTTTGTTTTCTTACAGGTCGGTTTCATTTCAGGTGATGTCTCTTGCTTCTCTATTTAACTGCAATAACCAATTTTACAAAAAAAAACCATCATTTTTCCCAAAAAAGTAATAATTAAATACTATCTTTAAGGACTTATTTTGAGCGCCTCCTTATGATGAAGCTTTAAGGATGGAAATTGCCTCATCTTTCTCTTATTATGTCCAGAAGCTGCTATAAAACACAGTTGCTCTAAAAACCCACTTCTTCAATATTGGAACACACAGATCAGCCTCGGATATTGCTGGCTGATGATGCAGCAAACAGATCTGTCAATCCGGTTAACTATTTTTTGTAGGCGCACTTTTTCTCATTGTTTTGACCATATATTCTTTATCTTCAATCACTGAGATGAAAATATGGAGAGAGCATTGTCGCCTCAATACTGGAAACACTTTTATGTTTAAATTATTCATGCGTGGAAAAAAAATTCAACATTATTTTGAAGATTTTAATTGAGTAATTCGTTTAGAAAGTGTTTGATAGTAATCTAAAAATACTTGCTCTGTTTATTTTCAACAGTGGCAGATAGAAAAAGTAGAATGCAAGGGAAAAGTTGTTACCACTTTTAAACTTCAGCTTTCAATTATATGCTCTCTCCAGGTTATTTACCTCAGTGTTTTTAATTGCCTTCCTTTAATTCACTAAATTCTCCAAATTTCTAAAATTACATTGCAAGTTATTTTTATCGAGAAATACAGCACTGTTGAAAATTTTAAGAGCAAGCATAATTTTAAGACTTGTGCGCACTTCCATTATTAGCCATTTTTCAACTTCAGTGAGTGAGGAAGATTGCAATGAGACTCGATTGTGTAACTAATTGTTTGACAGGATTTTATATACATTTATTGTATGATATTTACAAAACATAACGGAGTTCTGTCGAAGTTATAGGACCACTTTTTTCATTTGATGTGCTGCTTTTTAGCCGTGCATGTACTCCATTCGACAAGTAAAAGTTCTTTTAATTTTGGGAAGTCTGTGGTCACCTTTTTGATACTCTATTCTTAAGCACCTTCCAAAAATTTTCGATAATTATTAAATGTGGCGGCCACTCCAGACAAGTTATGTTTTCCGTTCTTAACCAGTATTAACGCATTCAGGAAGAGACAGCCCACCAGGGAATTTTCACAAGCGAACTCTGTAAAGACTGCTTTTTCAGTTGAAAATATCTAACAAACGATAACGGCAGTCCTGCAACGATATCAAAAAGGATTATTGCATGTCAATTTTGCTTGCATAAAATTTTCAAACGGGTTATCAGCCATTCGTTCTCAATACCTCTGCCCCCTCCTTAATTAAAAGGAATTCTGAATTGTGGAAATAAAATCTGTGTTTTCTTACCTGCTATAACTTGGACACATTAACTAATATTTTCTTCACTTTAATAAAAAATTATATATTTAATTTATCCTTAAAAATTTTAAATGCTGTCTTTTTCAATTTAAATTACCAACGACAAAATTCTGCGTAACATTAGTTACACTCTCGAGTCTTAATTGCAATCTTCCTCACCCACCTGGTTGGCTCCATAATTTTTGACGATTTGTATAATAAGAATATAATTAGAAGAAAAGTCTACAGAACAATACATCAGCAGTGACTTCCTATTTAATTTATTTCACTCTAAATGTCGGGATTTTCCACAATATGTCATAGCTCTTACAAAACATACAAAATTCAAATCCATACCAATATCAAATTAGTAGTTTAGTGTAATAGTGCATATTCACAAATTGCGGACCAGCAATACATAGTTTAACAGCGGCTATTTGTACGTTGGTGAAATATTTCTTCAAAGTTCAAATGTTACAGAATTTAATTTTCTTTGGGAACCTTGTCTTCAAAAGGACTTTTAATCAATTATTTGCAGTAGATTTAGTCGTCCATTGCACAGCACTTAGATTTTTCTAAAATATATTTACTTACACTTGGACTTTCTTTTACGCGGTGGATATGTATCGTGTAAAAGCGTGTATCGCATAAAAATCCGCGTAAAAACAAGGACATTTTAAATAGACAGTAGATTTCCACACTCCTGATTTCTGCTAGATACCTCAAACAGAAACTTTGTTATTTTCTTGCAAAAAAAAAATTCAAAAAATTGAGTTTTTGTTGCTCTTTGTGCAATTCTTTTTTCAAATTTTGTAAATATGAAGATCGTAAA
>QYTT01094539.1:36370-46510 GCA_006980735.1 Dasypogon diadema
GAATTTAATTTTCTTTGGGAACCTTGTCTTCAAACGGACTTTTATTCAATTATTTGCAGTAGATTTAGTCGTCCATTGCACAGCACTTAGATTTTTCTAAAATATATTTACTTACACTTGGACTTTCTTTTACGCGGTGGATATGTATCGCGTAAAAGCGTGTATCGCATAAAAATCCGCGTAAAAACAAGGAATAGCATAGAAAAGGCAAGTAAATCGCGTACAAGAAGCCACCTAAACATAAGTTGCATGAAGAAAATTAACTTTTAGTTTTTCCTTGTTAGCGAGCATGTGAAAATGTAGCTGATACTGGTACATAAATGGTTTGAAATATTGTGTAACAGAAAACAACCGAGAAATGTAAGGAATTCCGCAAAAAAATCAAGTAACAAAACAACGTAAAAGGACACATTTTACATCTTAAATAGACAGTAGATTTCCACACTCCTGATTTCTGCTAGATACCTCAAACAGAAACTTTGTTATTTTCTTGCAAAAAAAAAATTCAAAAAATTGAGTTTTTGTTGCTCTTTGTGCAATTCTTTTTTCAAATTTTGTAAATATGAAGATCGTAAAGTTCATTTTGTAATTAAAACAAAATATCTGAATATTTTGATTTCATTTTCGGAATATGTTACAAAATTGAATCAAGTTTAATGGAGTATATTTTATTGGAATTTGACATACAAATTTAAAATTTGGCGAACTTCAAATGGATGTGTGCTACATATCCAGAACCTTGTCTAAGAAATAAATTATTTAACAAAGAAGATTTTCATTTGTATATAGTCAGCAAAAAATAATAAGTAACATTGATATAGGTTAATGATAAAAATCATAAAAAAAAGAAAAAAAATCACATTATTTTAATTATTATAAATATGTATTACTCAAGATGAAAACAATTACCTAGAGTAATGGAACATATAATTATTTCATATAAAATAATGAAAAAATGAAAAAAATATTTAAAAAAATCGTAAAAGTGTCATTATATGTGAACAAAAAAAATTACAAAAAGTTTCGTCTACAAATTTTGTTTGTCGGAAGGCAGCTTTTTATAGAGATTTATTAAAATTCTCTTTCACTTGGTTAATATTGCGGAATTGTATAATAAACGACAGATGAAATATTTCCTTAAGCCACATTATTTTTTGAACATACATATTTTTATTTTTCCTATTACAACAATATACGTGACAGTAATTGCTTGCTCTCTTACTAATGCTCTCCATATTAATCATCAAATTATTTAATATCAAGTAAAAAATCATTAATTGCTCGTTTGGCAGAATAATTGTGTGAGGGGTTGATGGGTTCTCATCTACAAAACGGAAGATCAGAATTTTATATATTGAACAAAAATTATAGGATTTATTGAGTTTTTGTACCATCAAGATTTTTATGTTTGAATGGCAGTTATATTAAAATGTTATCTCATGTATAAAATAAAGGTGTATCACCTGGACTCCTCCGATAACATTAGACTAGAAATGAATACTAATTCTATTGAGATGTGACATATAAAATCCATTTGATTTACTTAGTAAGTCCTCGCCTCTTTTTCGTAAATTTTGATGGAAGTAATTGCTCATAACATCGTGGAATATTTATTTCGTCTGTAGCTACTTTTCTGTTACCTTTTTTAGAAAAACGATTTCCAAATTAGTGACCTGTTTTTGTGTAAAAAGACTTTCACAGTTCGATATTATCATTCATCTATATACAGGTGATATTGCAAGACTTCTAAATACGTGATCTGAGAATGTAAAATCGGAGAGTATGGAAAACTTGCGTATTTTGTGTATCTCCCCTTTTCCACATCTGGCGTTATTTTTTAATAGACGATGCCTCATTTAGTAAATATACTTTTCCACCAAGGCAAGATTCAATCCCTCAAACTGCTGCCAGTAGATCTCCTTAGTTAGTGGAAGAAGTTCGAAGTAGATTACATCATCCATATTTGAATTGCACACTCTTCCTGGTGTGAAATTAGGTCTGTCTGTTTAATCAAAAGTTTTTAAACGGAACCAAACATTTTCGTCCACACTGCATCCCCTCATGCCCAAAACCGAACATTTTTACCCAAGGCCAAGAGTGTGGATAAAACTCCCAGCCGATTGAACAGCTCACAGCTGATTTACTTTTTGCGATGGTTAATTTAAATGAGTTCAATTCGCTTCGTGTGAAGTTTTAAGAATTAATACAGAATATTAAATAACAAGCAGTACAGTGCAAATTTATTTTTGGCAATTGATCTGTTCTCAAGAAGTGTCTGGTAACTCTTTTCTGTTCAACCCCTCCACTTGTAAAAAGATTTTTACTCACGTTTTTTTTACTCAGAAGTAAACAGACAGACCTATTTTATCTGGCCCTTTTTTCAAGTATCATTGAATGATTTGAATTGCTAAACCCAACTGCTCTGCTAGTGCTTCAATAGCTACTTTGGTGTTTTGGGTACCTCGTGGTTTCATTGGCGTTTTTTCTTTTACTAAAAAATCATCATGACATCTGTATTCCTTAGACACTTATTCTTAGAAAAAATTTTTAAATTCCAATTTTTTTTGGTTAAAAGACGAATTAGAAATACTAATATACTTTCTTGCGGTATTTACATCAAAACATAATTTACTTGCAGTGAATTATAAATTGACTTGATGTCTGAATCCAGGAAAATAATTCCAACTTTGAGCAATAAACAAGAATCACTGAGTCAAGACGATTGTCGGTAATTAGAAACTATATCTGCTGTTGAAGAACAGCTTTGCGTTTGAATCCCCAACTGTATCATCAGTGCAGGCTGAACGAATGACCTGATATTTGTTTGTAACAATATTTTCGAGAGGAGTCCGGTTCCACATCCCTAAGACTTTAGGATGTGATAGAGTATCAAATTTTATGAAATTACTTCCAAACACATGATTGAAAATTATACGTTTCCGAGATATGATCTTGGGAAGTTTTAAACGATCAAAGAAATACCTACTTCAATTATCGCGGTATAGCTAGCGAATTATGTCATGACTTACTTACTCTCCCCATTTAATACAAAACTTCTTTTATCAAGCTGCAGTTTACCGCTGTCAGGAACAGAAATAGTTTTTTATGTAAAGGTAATCAGTTATTTCTTACAAAAAATATATTTTTTCAAATCAATCACTAAGACATTTTACGTATTAAAAAGAATGATGGGACATTTTTAGACAAATGCGACAACATTTCTTTAATAGAGTTCTCTAGGAAATGTTTGCATCAGACTCACCGCAATAATCCCAGAAAATAAAAAGAAATATTTTTCCATGATTAGAAGAAAACAAAAGAAATCTTTATTTTATCAGTTGTTCAAAATTATCTCCATTCACCTGCATACAATAGTGAGAATGTTTTTCTAAGTGCGTTTAAAATATTCATTATTATTAATTTGTCCCAAAAATAGTAATTCTACGTTTTCTTAGTCCACTTCCGTTTTAACGATTATTTATGCAGCCTGTGTATATAAAGTATAATTAAATGCAATAAGCTCAATCAATTTTCTTCTCCTGTATACGTTCCAAACAAAATGTTTTTCATAACGGAATATACTCAAAATATTATGTTAACACTATCGCCAAACTTATTTGTTGATAAAAAATGAGCTGCGAAAACATATATAAAGTTCAGAAGTTTGCTCTACCCACCTGGTTAAAATATAATATCAGTTATACAACTAAACACACAATTAAGATGCTGCAGAGATGATTCTGCAGTAAAATTAGAGCTGCGAAAAAACTACAATATTAATTTCATTGTACAGCAATTATACTAAAATAAAATACTAGAGTACGATTTTATAGGTTAAGTGCCCTTGATACTTAGTTTTTCATTTATACCTCACGCTAGGGAATGTTTATTATTTTCATATTAAACAAATTACTAACTATTCTAATATCGTTACTCAAATATATTTTATGGCTTCGGATTTCTACCATCTAAAATGTCCCTCTTCAATTTCATGTAAAATGAGAAAATTGATATTCATTGAAATTTTATTTTAAATGAGATGTATAGGAACTTTCTGTGATACTAAAATAATGAAACATATATCCAGACTTTTTTTTATTTTGGTTTTAATAAGACCTGCAAGAAATTTAAGAAATATATTTTTTTCTGTTTTTAATGAATATACCACTTATATTTCTAGTTATACAGTTTTTTTAAATTTTATAGTTTTTCAGGAGCGTTAAAGAAAAGTTTTTTTGCAAAAGTTGGTACTTAGGTTTTTTCCAATATTATACTTTTCCCTCGATAATGTATTGTTGTTTAATGATTGCAATGAAATGTCACGAAGCTGATGATTCACCATAAATAAAAGAGAAGTTTTAAGCCGCTTCTCTGGTATGAATTATAAAGATTTTTCATATAATCTCTGAGAAAGGCTGCCTCGACACAAACACTTAAAATAATATTACATAAAAATTTTAGAAAGTAAAATAATATAATCACCATATTACACAACAATGTTATGTATATGTATTATTCATAAAAACTAAACATTAGAAATTAGGGAAAACAAATGAAAATAATTTATTCGAGAAATTAAAAAGAAAAAAGGAAAATAAGCAAGAAGAATAGGAACAAATATAATTAGAATAATTACAAATTTTAAGAATTGAAAGCAAAAAGATTTGTATAAAAAGTGAAAAACAACATTAATAGTGTGATTCCCTGCAAACTTTTTATTTTTTAATCCAATTCAAATAAAGAGGAATGAAAAAAAATCAGAAACAAGCTGTAATTAATGCACTTTATAAAAAACAAGAAATACAAAAGATATATAGGCACAGACATATACACATATATTTTTTGTGTACTTTAGGATTTTTGTATAACATAATAAAATAAAATACAAGAAAGCGTTATAGCAAAACGAAAAAATATTAATAAATGTTTATAATACAACAAAAAGAAAAAAATTACATCTGATTAATTCATTAAAATTTTATTTATACTAAATATCATCAGAAAATTATTTAAACAGATAAAATTTTATTAAACAATTTATTACTATATTAACAGTTATTTTAATTTTGGAAAATAATTAAAATTTCTAGAACTATTTCTTATTTTTAATTATTTATACCATTCTATAATTTCTTATCATTGACATTATTTTCTTTCAAAATGCCCGTTTTGTGGCGAAATTATTTATACACAAGCATATACTCAGAAAAGAGAGAAAAAAACAGAAAAATAATAAAAAATTGAAAAAATAGAAAAGAACTAAATAAAATCTATATAAATTATATAAATATTTAGGCATATATTTGTATAATAATATATGCTTACTAGGGACATATTTGTTAGTTTTATTACCATCTTGCCCACCCTGTTGTACAGATTTCTTCCAATTATTTTTCCATTTTCCACTTAATTGATGAACATTTTGTGAGAACATATATGTACCAGCTTGCCATAAAAAGTATCGCTCCGCCTAACTCATTAACAACAGTAGCGCTTCTCTGTTCTGTTCACTGTTGATTGTTAGAGGACGCGACACCCATCGCGCAGACATCTAAAATATGGCGCACGCATTCTGTTGATATCTCACTCACTTTAACTTCTCGATCATCCAAAACAATACGATGCACTTTTTTGATATTGTCTTCAGTAAATGTCTCATTTGGACGACTTGAACGTTCAGCATCATCAGCGCATGTACGAACACGTCTAAATTCGGCATACAACTTTTTTACTTCAAGGTTAAAATTGCTACTACAAAATCTGTAGAACCATTGTTGACGCTTGCCAACATCCGAAATGTTTTGATAAATTGCATTGATATTCGCAGTTTTCGTAGTTGCGTTATGACCGCAATTAAACTCAAATAGCATACAATACCTAATATGGCCTTCTTCAGGTATACCGTTATTCATTTTGCAAAGGATATTTAATACTCTTTAAAAAATCGTAGTTGAAAGCATAACATGTGTGTACACTTGCGTGATCATATACATAATTCATATATATTTATTCATATTATCTCAAACACCACATAGTAATTTACAATGATTAACAAAAAACTCATTCTACCAATCGTTCCCTACTCAAACAGCTTAAGCTAGTGTGAAAGATTTGGAGAAGCACATACCCTATTCTAATATTTATACTTTTCTAATTCAAATAACAAAAGTGCTAACTCAGTAAATACAAAATATGTCATCAATCGAAAATCTACTCAAATACAATCAAAGAAATTTCAACTATCAGCAATAAAAACTATCGCCATTGTTGCATCTATGTCATACTACATAACATAGGAGTATTTTGTTGTTGTGTATATATTAACAGTCTTCTGCTGAAAGACATTAAGTTAGATGCATCTTTTATGTCGTTGGGTAGTTTTTCAATAGATGTTGATAGTAGACCCTGTCTCTTTCTGTTTGTTCTAGCAGTCATCAGTCCCAAATTATTTCTAATTCTAGTGGTAC
This sequence comes from Dasypogon diadema, assembly GCA_006980735.1. NCBI lineage: Eukaryota > Metazoa > Arthropoda > Insecta > Diptera > Asilidae > Dasypogon > Dasypogon diadema. The sequence continues at coordinate 42,838 of QYTT01094539.1, forward strand.
AGTTGTGTATTACTTTGTTGGTAACTACTTCCAAGTTTGCTTTAATCCTGTTGTTCAAATCGCTATCGATATAATCTGTTCCAACATAAGTTTTTCCATTATTCTATAGACTTCTCCTGTTGCAGTAAGTTAAGGTAGGTAGGATTTTTGATTTCAAATTAGCAACGTGACTTCTTAACTTTACCTTTCTCGGTACTGTCCCAACCAAAAGTAAGGTCCTTTTTGTCACAGCATCTATATGTGATTTTCAGGAGAGTTTTTCGCAATGATCATCCCAAGATACTTGGTTTCGTTTGTTCTTTGAATCAGTCCATTGTCAGTTTTTACTTCAATTTCAATGCTAACTTGATTCCTTTGTCTAAATATATGTAGCTAGTTTTCTTATTATTATTATTTAGTCTATTTCCCTTTGCCCGAGTTGTTTATTTTAACCAAGTCGAGATTTACCTTGTTTTCTAACTGCTGTCTAGTGTCTGTACAACATATCAGGTTTATGTCATCAGCATAAATGTTACAGTCTCCATTTCCACCATTTCAAAGATTTGTTACGTACAATAAATACAGTGTAGGTCCCAGTATTGATCCTTGCGGAATTCCTGTTTTCATCGCATTCGGACTGCTTACAGTGTCATTTATTTTTGTCCTAATAATTCTATTTCTTAGACAACTACCCATTAATGTGTTGGTAGCAACATATTTATTACTATCAAGATGATCGTTTATTGTATTCCACTTGTTAGCGTCTCATCCTGTGGTATAATTCCGTCAGCTCCAGGTATCGCAGTTTTCTTGAGGTTCTTTATGATACGACTACGAAATAGAAGTAGTCGTCAGTTGGATGTAGGAAAATAGCGTTTTCAGAAAGATTGTTGCCAATAGTTGGCGCAGGATTAACTTTCGATTTCTTCACATCTTACCCATTGAATTGACCTGGATTTCAAAACAGCGGCGTCAACGGTTTTAAGACTGCATCTTAATGGCTGCTGGGTGCACGCAGGATCGTCTGTTCCCCACGTATCCCTTGTTTGGCTGCTACGAGCTGAGACTCTTGTTTTCGACCTTTATAGCTGGATTAGCATTTTGCCTGTTCTCTCCAACGTCCTTGAGCGACTAATGTATAATTAAATTAGGTCGTTTTTGGATAAACATGATTTATTGTCTCGCAATAGTCTGGTTTTAGACCTAAGCACAGCACGGTGACAGCACTTATGTATTTATTAGAAAATATTCGGAAAAATGTCGATTGTCGGATCCCTACTATTTTATGCCTTTCATTTTAAACTGTACTCTAAGCTGATTAAACGGTACAGCTTTACTGATTTGGCTGCAAGACTTGCTTTTTCTTATTTGACTGATAGAAAACAAGCAACTTTCTCCAATAATAAGTGCTTAAAATTTAATAATGAATGCTCTGGTGAACCCCAAGGTTCTATATTGGGCCCTTTGCTATTTACATTGTATATTGATGATTTAACACGAGTTCCAGAGCATTGCTCCGTTCTGTTGTATGCTGATGATATACAGTTGTACTTAAATGCTCCGTTCGATAGGATATAGGTTGCTGTCAACAAATTTAATCATGGTTTGTCATTGATTGATGAATGTGCTACAAAAAATGACCTTCAGCTTAATCCTTCTGAAACACAGAGCATCCTCCTTTTTAACCGAAGTATATGTACATCATATCCAAAATTAGTTCTTAATGAACATGAAATTCCTTACTCTGATGTGGTTCAAAATCTAGGTATGTTTCTTTATAGTGATTTATCATGGAATAGTCACATTAACTCAGTGGTATCCGGGGTTTTTGGTGGCTTAAGAACTCTGTGGCGTCATGCTGCTGGTACTTCTCGTTTGCTACGTGAACCTTTATTGAAGTCCTTATTATTACCAATCATAACTTATGGTGACAGTGTGTATTGTACCTTGAATGCCAATTGCCGTAGAAGGATTAATCTTGCTTTTAATGCTTGTGTTCGTTATATTTTTGGTCTCCGCTTGTGTGACCATATCTCTAATTACTCTAAACGAATTTTAGTTTGTACTTTGGATGCATATCTTAGCTGCAGATTTTGTGTTACAATGTTCAAAATAATCAGATGTTGTGCCTCATCTTATTTGCAATATTGTATCGAATACCTCCCTTCTCGTCGTAAACAATTGCTTCGGTTACCGCATTTCTCTACATTATTTAGCTCTCGCACCTTCTTCGTTCATGGTGTAAAGATTTGGAATAACTTGCCACTGAATATACGTTTATCGGTCTGCTTATTGAGTTTTCGAGCCAAACCCTTAAAGTATTTCCAGCTGATTTAATTTATTATTAAATTCTAATCCTGTTTTCTCGTAGTCATTTCAGTTAGTTACATAATCTACTTTTCTTTTCTTTTCTGTTTCTTTTTTGAACTGAATTATTAGTCTTTAGTTTTGTATTTTAGTTGTTTTCTTTTATTATTATTTTGAACTTTATTTTTTTCTTTTTGTCTTCCTTGCTCTCTATTATTGTTCATCTAATTGATTGCTCAGTTTTTTTTTTGTTTTATTTGGAGTATGCACATGTAAATGAGAATTGTTCCACACTTGTGCTTGTATTACAATGCATTATCCCAAATGCGTTCCACAACAGTTTTTCGTGCTCAGAAAGCGGGGGAATTTTCTGACGTCCAAGCTTCTCCTCTCGCATATAGCCGTGGGCAATGTCATTTGTTTTCTATCAAATTACTTAGAAAATGAATCAATTTATCAGTCCTCAGCTCTTCTTCTTGTTTTGCACAAAACGACCCGAATGCGTTTTCTGACTTTGTAGCGAAATCATATTTGTGGATGTAGTGGGGGCCAGCACATTTTAGCCCTACAAGTTTTATCCCGAAAGTTATGGAACAAACCTATAGTTAAGGTCAATTTATATGGCAACAGCAATGCATTTTTGCTGGAAACCTGAACGAGATGGTCTTATTGATTGACGATATGTGTAAAAAAGGACAAACAATTAAGGGGAAAGAAAAATTCTGTTCCAGCGTGGATATTCACATCTAAGCTCGTAAAATTTTGTTGGCATTTGTTTTGCCCTTTTTCATATTTTATCATGTTAGCTTTATCTATCCCGATCGCACGTTTTCCTTGCAATGTTTAATAATATAAATTGCCCTTTAATCCTTTTCGTTATGTTTCTTATTTCTGGTTAAAAATTCTATGGTCAGTAATAGGCGTAAAATAAAGTGTAGCGTGCAACTTAAAAGTGTTAAGTTGTGCATATTTACAGTGGATCAAACGAATAATCGGACAAGGTCAACGCTTAAGTAATATTTTGAAATATATTTAAGAATTATACATTCTCCAAATCATATGAAAAAAAATCAAAGAAAATAACAAAGAACAAGTCAAACAAATAATCGAACAAAATATAAAAAATACCGAATTGTGGAAAAGTATACTAATTTAATATTGGGTGGCAAAGCTTCTTTACTCTATTACAGTTACAGCCTTAATTCGTTTCGGCAGTGATTTGACGAGATTTTGACGGTTCGATATTATCCCATTCATTCTTAGTGGGATGCGAGACTAGGCGGACTTCAGCGTTGAATGAATGTAGCAAGTAATCATTTGCTGCGAGACTATGCATGCTTAAATCAGTGCGGAACACTGTAAAATACAACGTGTATATGTGTTGGTG
>QYTT01094540.1:28601-42607 GCA_006980735.1 Dasypogon diadema
GCATACGTACTTTATTATGACGTCGTAAGGGGAATAATTTAATATTCCATCAATACATAAAAGCATACCTACTGCGATTCCCTTTCAGAAAACTGCTGGCTCCAAAATATTTGCTTGGCAATGTGACGTTTTCTCTTCGGCCTGGTTTGGAATATGCTTGGGCGTCAATCTAGACAAAACTCTGACCAATGTTGCTCTGGATGTACTCAGTGGAAGTGGTTCCGTTATCCAGGGGGGACAATTGACGGTCCGTTACCCGCGTACTAGTCCGGGTTCCGTTATCCACGTACTACCGTAGGTAGCAAGAAATCGAATGCTTATATCCTCCCGGTCAAGCCATGCAAGTAGAGCTGCCGGGAATTCTGGGATCTGGATGATCCAAATTCACATATCATAATACTTCAGCTACAAACTAAACTAAAAGAAATCCAAACGAAAATTTATTATTCCATATTTGACGGCGGCTTCCGTCCTTCAGTTTAACCCGTCGGTTGGTGGGTGCCTTCTTCTTTGCAGGGCCATATGATGCATATGAAAATGTTAGTTACAATAGTATAGACTCATTTCTAATGACATACAATTCTGGTACGAATACTGGATTTCATGTATGGATTCGAACGTCATTTATCTTTTAGTCTAAAATTCCTTTAAATGCATTGTATATTTTCCCGCAGTATCTAAATGCTCACACTCCTGAAGCGTAAAAAGAGATGTGCCAGCCATGTCAAGAGTTTTGAAACATTCGATGTAAGAACTCTTCTTGGAGGAAGGTTATCAATAATATTTCTTTTAGATTCCGGTGGTATCTAGGCATGACAATTTCTTCCCTCCTCCAGTTGGAATATCTGGATCTTCAAAAAGACTTCTTATTGACCTTAGTATGAATATGAGTTTCCCTTCTATCGCAGAAGGCGCACATTTCAGTCGAAAACTATTTACTATTTACCTATGTATTCAGCGCTCACACATCTCTTAAAAAGTTGCTGCGACCATTAGTCCTAAAGGACACCTAACCCAGGAGTTCCGATATGATATATTCAAGAACTGGTGGGTAAAAACTATACCCGTAATTTAACATCGCTTTCGAAGAAGATCAGGCCAATAGAAACAAGCCACCTGTAATAAACTGGGAAGATCCAAAGGATCTTAGCTCAAATCTAATGAAAATGAGCATAACAGACTCTATACGGCCGATGTGGACACCATGGAAAAGATTCCATACCTGAGATATGTACTCAAGTGGTAATCTGACGAACAAATTTAATAATACTGCGGAATTTTAAAGGTTAAACACCTTTGACCAACGTTTAATGAATTCAAGCATGGAATTACTTTTAGAAACAGGGTACTTCATATGGGGCATGACATTTTTAAAAGAACAGTATAACCTTGCATTTATTTATGTAAAGTTCCAAGTCATAATGACCACACGAAGGATAAAATATATTCAAGACCCCATGAAAGGAAATACATTCGCTGACATCATTGGCAGGGGAAACTATTTTCATATCGTCAACAAAATATTTTGGAGCCAAATTTTCCGAGAATAATCTTGAATTGAATTGAAATGAATGAAAATAATCGAAACGTTGAGATATGTTGAAATTTTCAATCCGAAAAATTGAACCCCTTACAATAACTTCCAAATGGGAATTTAATTAGAGAAATCAATGGACAAAAGATAGATCCACTTAATTCGTGGCTAACAATATTTCCGGGATAACAGAGGCGGAAAAATTTACTTAGAACACTCACGACATCTTCTTTCTTTGCTAGCACCCCATCAGACAGATAGTTCCGTTTTTGTTCCTCAATATGAAAAGTTTTCATAGAAAATAGTATTTTCATTTATAACATTAGGAAAACGAAAAAATAAATTTCGTCTTGAATTTTTCTATAAAGGAATAAAATATTTGAAAGTTTATTTTTTTAACGACCAACTATGTAACATCCGCTACTATGATATGATATGATATGATGTGATATGAATAATTACTATATTTAAATAGATTACTGAACTCATTAGCAAACTCCTTTAGGGTTGTTGAAGGTGAAACAGAGCAGCAAATTTCCAGAGTTCAATTCAGAAAGTTCTGAATTGTTAGTAATTTGGAATCTACATTAACCTGGACCTGGTTAAGCAAACTTCCTCATCTAGGGCCATCATCCTTTGACATGCAATTAATTTGAACATTATAAAAATATGATAGGAAATTTGTTAAGTCAGTAAATGTTATGTCAGAAGAAAGGAAATTTGTGTAAATTATGGTTAAGTATAGAAGTAATATAATCCTCACAGCTTTAGAATGAAGTCAGTTCCACTCCACTAAACCGAATAAGATATGAGATATGAGTTACAATTTAGCTGTGATAACGAAAGATATTAACGAATAAGGCGAGAGTTACGCCATTCAAAATGAAATGGAGACACACAAATTGATCGATTGCATTCACCTTTGCTCTCAATATTTCAATACCCGTGCAAGACTGAAGAGCCAACGAGACCGTTGCTAGAGCTCTTCCGACTTTTAATTAAATTTTCATTATACGGCTATAAAGTGTCAGATCCTGCCCTCGTTCCTTTCTGTCCATTCACAAGGAAGCAGTTATGCTATAAAAGCAGTTTAAGGAACAAGCAACTACTTCTGATACAGAATGAAATCAGCAAACAATCTGGAACCTGGTATTCGTCTTTCTCTTAATTACCCCAAGTTATAGGTTATCCTTACTCACTGCAAACATTTTTGGCCTTAATTGAATAATGTTGAGTTTGCGGAGCACTTCAAATTCCACTTTTCTCTTTTCGAAAATATTTTCTCCAAGGCAAATTTCCTGCTAAAAAGTCAGTTGGAGATTCCCCCGTAAGTTATTGTTTCGTAAAGAAAATTTTCGAAGCAGAGGTATGTAATCCAATTTCCGATACATTTCAGAATATTCCATAAATTCCTTTCGTTCCAACGCTTAAAGCCTTAAAATTAACTTAAAAAATAATGTAAAGTGCTGGAGTAAATAAGGAAAGCACAACATTTTCATATTACCTGGTAATTGCTTGATTTGGTGATTCATGTTAAAAGCTTCTCAATTATTCTCAATGCCCTATTGCTCAAGATTACGTATGGTAGCAGAGTTCTTGCTTTTGGTAAAGCAGGTGTAATTAAATACATGTCGACATGTTTTTATGTATTTGACAGGTTTTTTAAATACGTTGAGGGAAGGCTGAGAAATCAAGTAGAAAATTGCGTGAGTGGAAATGTATTATGTTGAAGAAATCTTCTATAATCTCGAAAAACGTCTAGCCATTCTCTCATCCATTCAGGAATTTACAGATAAGTACAGGGTACTGAAATTACGTTTAAAAATCTTGCGTTTGACACGAATGTTCTTTTAATAAAGGTAAGAAGCTTTAAAAGTTTACTGGAAAACTTGACTTAATTTATAAAATTTATTCTATCTCCTTACCCGGATAATGTAAGTACTAAAATTATCCTTCTACCACTATAGAAAGAACCTTTTGGTCTGTATTGAAGTACTTGTTGAGCAGCGATGGGTTTTACTGCACAGACTGAATTTGAAAATATTGAGGTACAGAAAGCAATCTTTCAACTTAAATATGCCCACAGTATTTCAAAAGGATTTTTCTTATAAGGTACTTTGTGTAAAAATTTAAAGGCACATTTTAGAATACTTGGTGTTTTTAAAAATTCCTTGCAATTCAACTCATTCTTATACAGATTTTACGGCTATTTTAAGTTGAAGATATCAATGTTACAAATTATATTGTATATATATATGTTGGAATGTTGGGTTTTGGCGAGACGAAAAGCTTCGTTTCAAATTTCAGATTTTATTGACCACATTTAACAAACTAATATCTTAAACTACAGTTCTCGCGTATAATGCGAATTTAAAGAAAAGATTAATATATTGGCGTCCACGTATTTGAGGTGAGGTCCATCCGTGTCGAAGTATTGACAAGCCATTACATTTCCTTTTTAAAATTTCACCGGTCAAACAATAATACATATTGATTTTCATAATTGCAACAATCTGTAATGTAACGAAATCTCTAAGGCTATAGTATCTTCATGGGTATCTATCTAGAATAAATCCATTGATTTAAGTGCTAGAGTTTTCCCAGTTCTAATTATAAAGCCTGAAACCTAATTAACCTTAATGTTAAGGTACTGTCCGTTGTTAACAACAAATTACGGCGTAGCGGTGGTGATTTTTCAGTTTTTCCAAGAACAGTTCTAGTTCACTTTTTAACAAGTAGTCTGCTAAGAGAGTGGATGTGTTAATTGGATTGTTGAAAAACCTGTAGCTGTCCTGGCTATTTACGTTTTTTTTTGCTGAATTTTCTAAAAATTTTGGATGTGAATTTAAATAAACTGCTCCATAATTAGTGATTTGGAATTGTATAGTGAAATTAAAAGTGAATTTTTGAACTATTTTGAATTTTACAATGAAGTTTGGTGAAGTTGTGCTGTCTGCGTAGTTGGTTGAATGTGCAAGTGATACCTTTTTATAATAGTGCACTAAGATTTGTATGGTGTTAAAATTCGGTGAATATTAACTTTCTTTATTTTTCCTGCGAATAATTTGTTTACACATAATTTATTTCAACATAACTTTGTACTTTGTAACTTTGTTGCATTGTATGCAACTGAATTCGAAAGTGGTAATCGGAACACGCTGCATTGCTGTGTTTATTATTATTCTCGATCTCATAGCAGCAATAAAAATCTGAAAATTCCCAATTCACTTCTGTTATCTTCATCTTGATTCGGTTCATTTCTTCGACCTTGGAATAGTTGGACAATTTTTAGCTGTTTGTGCGACGTGCCGGCAACGGTCGCTGGGTTGTTGGTGGTGTCGTGTGGGTTCGCTTGTGTTAGTCGCTGCCTTGAATTTGGGGTAGTGTAAGGTGTGCTCGGCTGTTGTCACGGATGATTCGAATAATTGCGACGGCGTATGCGATGGCTCATTTCATGAGAAATGCTTGGGGCGGGAGCGCACGACCTGCGCGGAGTGCACTAGAAGAAAGCCATGCCATGTTTTACGATTAATGAGAGACTTAGTTAGATCTCTTACGGGCGACCAAACCCTGATTGCCGACAGGATGGGCGCTATCTCATCAAATCTTGGTGGGCTGTTGTCCGGTATTCGCTCATTGTCCAGCACAGTGGATGACTTTTGCACATCTGTGAACAGTGTTGAGTCCGTGGCGTCTCCGCGGCCCGCCATTTCCAGGGCGGTGATGCCTATCTTGGAAGACATTAGGCGCGATGTCAGCGCTAGTTCCCTCGCCTCTGAACTGCGCGCCTTGGCTCGGCCTGGCGTATTTTCTGGGTTGACTGGTTCTGGGTGAGCTTTCTGAATCTCTTCCCCCGCATCCTTCCGTGGCTGTTAATGGTTTTCCTGGGGTCCCGGGTGTGGGGCGGCCGAGCGGTTGCTTGGAGGACCTCCGCGCTCCTGCCTCTCCCTCTCCTGCCTCTCCCTCTTCGGTCTCTCCCGCCCCTGCCCCCTTCTGATCCCCCTGCTCCTGTTTCCCCTGTTATTTTAACGTAGAGCTCCTGGCTCTTAGGATCTCCCTTAGAAGACAGAACTTGTATCTTGTCTGTTGCTAGATCCCACCTAACATATTTATCTAATCAATGGGACGTGAATGGCACTTGCATTTTCGATATCTTAGTACTTCATTTGAATCATATCTATGGTATGATGAGCTCTGTTGACAAAATTATTCTTCTTGGTGACTTCAATTTACCCAATGTTCAATGGGTATATAATGAAGATGACGACAACTGCCTCCCCGATGGCAACCTCTCAACCAGGGAAAATCAATTTCTAGATGGACTTGCTTCCATGGGTTTACACCAGGTGAGTAGTGTCCGGAATGCTTTATGGAGGCAGCTGGATCTCATTTTTTCCTCTGACTCAAGTAATATAATGGTTGAGCCCAGTTCAACTGTTCTATCAACTGTCGATTCCTATCACCCCTTTTCTGGTGACAGTTTGCTGCGAGGCCGAACACTGAGATAAATTTCTTCTTTAACTTTAAGAAGGCAGACTTCGCTGACTTGTCGAATAGATTTGCATCTATCGATTTTGGTGCTTTGCTCTGTAGTAGTGATATTGACGTGGACGTTAACATGTTTTACGTCAAAATCTTCGAAGGGTTTACCGCTTGTGTTCCGTTTGAGCGTCAGAGAACCACTTCTGCCTTGCCTCCTTGGTTTAATGGAGACTGGAGAGTTGAGGGCCTTTAGGAACAGGAGGAACAAACTCTGGAAGCCTTTTCTCCGAGCACGTCCTGCTTCGCCGCGGCGTCTCGCCAAAACAAATTTCCAAAAAGAAAATCCAAGAACCCCGCCGGAAGAAGAACGAAGTTCTTCCACTCGCTGTCAGCTTCTTTCGTTGGGGTGGTTGCCGGTTTGATCGAGTGTTGCTGCTGACGGTAAGATGGTTAAGTCTAGATTCCCACATATATATTCTATATGTGATACTATAAATTTCTTTGCCTCGTTGAGGCAATTTAACTACTCTTATGTTAAAAATTTCCAATTAGAAAAAAAATTTTTAATTTTTTTGTGAAGTAAAATTACATCCGTTAAAGCCTTTTATATCGTAGATTAAGGATCTAATAAGTTTAAAACAACGTTTGTAACGTCTTAAAATATATATGATACAAATAAATAAACTATAAAGCTATTAATGTGAAACATAAAGAAATCGTTTTATGGCTCTCCATCTATTTGTCCATTGTAATACTCTACATCTTGGCTCTAAAAGAAATGTTTTTAAGTACCTAATACCTGCTATATGTAGCAGTTTCCGCTACGTATTCAATTTGATTTATTATTAATAAGATTTCTAAATATGACATCTTACTTTTATGGAATTTAAGATTACTTAATTAAGAGAAAGTAAATTAATCGAATCGTTAATCTTTTTAAAAGAAATTCTAGAGAGATCAAATAATTTTAGCTTGCAGTGTAATCTGCTGTGTCTAAATTTATTCGCCTGTAATGTATTTATTTAGGACACCTTGCTTTTACGCACAAAAATTCATAAAATTCATCACATCAGTTTTTAGACACAGACACTTTGAAAAACTTTACATTAAACTCATATAGACACCTGGAATTTGTAAAAAATATTTTATGTCAAATAAATTTGAGTTAGTTGAGTTTTAATCTAATTACAATCCGGTAGAGGTGGTCAAAAATATTAGTAATACCAAATAATATAATTTATAAATCGGAAATAAATATTTATAATTAAAAGTCTATATATATTAATAAAAGGAATAATATAATTAATAAAAGTTTTTAAAAGTTAAAATAAAATACAAAAATAAAGGAAGAAAGCTCAAATGTAAAAAGGATCGCATTTCTAGAATAAAAATAATTTCAACAAATAAAAATAAGGATTTAGTGTGGGTGTAGTAGTCATCACCCCCTAAATCTTTATATATACCAGTATACTGCGGAAAGAAAAAAATATAATATACAGGCTGTCCCGATTTGAGATCCTTGACTAATTCTAAGAAAAAAATTACATGAGGGAGGGTGTCCATCTACCACATGCACTGAGATATGAAATCTTAAAGAAATTGTGTCTGCATATTAAATCATATCTTCGGAACCATTGGACGCAACAAAACCTTGTTTTACAAGTAATAGATTTCGCTTGGAATTTGGACAACAACTTCATTGATGTAGATGGCTGCACTTGCCCTCCAAATACGAAAAATTTACTTTTTTCAATAAATTTTAGCAGAAATTGTTCACTGAGAGAAATTTTAGCTAGATTTCACATAATTTATATATAGACCCCGCTATAGGATATATGACATTTGCGGACAGTGGCGATTATAGGACACTGTGCTACATAATTTTGCACTTCTTCCTTCTAGTTTTTAACCAATTGCAATTTAATATGTACGTGCTATGCAGATGTGAATTTAGATTATATGTCTATATCTCTGTTTAATATCCACATAGTAACACATTTCACATCTTTGGAAATATACATACCATTTTATCGGAAAAATGAAGAAAGTCATTAGAACATGTGATATATTTATTATCACTGTAATTCTATATCAATAATATATATAAAAAAAACTTCTTTGTTTTACCACACACTTTTCTTCCAAGCTCACAATAACTTTTAAAATGGCGTAAAGTAATTTCGTGACTGCTTTACTCGGTAATTTTTCCATATAAAAAAATAATTTTGCATCGCGCATATGCTACCGGATAGAGACAACAACCAACTGCGACTGTCTACTCTACTAAGCCATATATAACGAAATATAGCAACATATACTACACATATTGTAGCACCGGCTATATCAAATATTTCCTGAAAATATACATACATGGCTTCTTATATTTCATACGAATTTATAACTCCAGTAGCTATGTAATACATGGGGACGTAAAAAATACATGGCATCAAGTGCAATATGGTTGTTTTATCATAGTTATTGCACATTTGGCTACAGATTTAGCGATATTTGCTATTTTTCTTGTGAACACTTGTCATAAATATGTTGCCATAATAGTATAACAGTGTTATATTATTCTTATAACTTCTCCTATTCTTTTTTGTATTTTATTGCATAAACAATTACTTATTATGTATGTAACCCCTTTTTCGCTTAACGAAGTAGCTAATTTTTTTTAAGTGATTATTTTAACCTACTCAATAACTAAAAAGAATGAAGATTTACTGTTTTAGGTATAGGTATTTAATGAAATAATAAACTTGTGAATTCCAAGCAATAATGGCATCAATATTCTCGAATTATGACCTACAAGTGGAAACACTGTGCATGCACTGAGAGAATACACAGAAAAGCACGATGTTCCTTTTGAATTTTTCTATGGAATATCATCTGCATTTGATAAGTGAGATACTCATTTCTAAAATCTCATAATTATTTTTAAAGGTAAGGTTGCATAGTTCAGTTTACTCTTTCTCTGTGGCAATATTTTTTGCTAAAGATTTTTTCTTGCCAGTTAGTTACACGTTCACGTTTAAAGCACTTGGGCATTTACGAGGAATTAAATTTCGGTTATTACATTAAAGATTCCAATTCCAAATAAAAAAGAATCATCTTTAAAGCGCAGGAAAAATTATATGCACGACTCGTTTAGCTCGTAAAGAGGAGTCGACTCAACAATCCTATTTGCAAACAAATCAAGGGAAGAAATTGTTGTGTTACCGCAAGATAAATTGATTGCGTTGCGATACGTGTGTAATAAATAGTAGTATTGATTTCTGGAAAAAATTAAACAATTAAAGGACTACTTCGAGATTGGCATCAACGTTTGCTTCTTACATTATTGATTGAAATACATTATGCGTCAAATCTGTTTCTTAATGAATCTCTTGACAGGGAAATCAATCAGGACGGAATTAATTTGGCGTTGAGAAAAGCTAAAAAAGGAAAAGCTCCACGATGTTACAGGATTCCAGAACATTTCAAGTTCGATGGAATATCTGTGTATGCGGCGGAAATTTTCAACATTGTGGTGGAAAATAATGGAACTGAAGCTTCCAAACAGCCAATAATTTTTCCTTTCTTAAAGAAGGGAAGTTCACAAGAGGCAGAAAATTATCAAAAGTTTTCTTAAAGATTATTCTTAAGGTGTTTATGAAAATTCTATTGCATAGTTCAGAAAGATTTGTCCTTTCGGTGAGCGTAGGTTCGACTCCTTCAAAGGGCGCGGTGATTTACCAGTGGTTAAGGTAATTATTCTAACAAGAATTGTACATGTGAAGTCACTTGGATATTGCAAAGTAGAAATTGCATGCCAAAATTATGGCTTACTTGCAATTGTATCAATCTCTCGAGAACCAATGTTTCCATATTAGCTACGATTATGTAAACTTTTGTATATATATATTAGGGTGTCCCTTATATGACCAAAAGAAAATATTTTTCGAATTTGCTACCGCATACACCCTAATTTTTTTACAACTACTATGGCCTACTCACATGCGAAATAACATTCGTCGATGATTACAAGCCCTGCCGACGAGCCTCTAAAGTTTATCAAAATAAGCAAAATTTACCTCTTGTGGATATGTTGCTAGTTCAAAATACTTCACTATTCTAAGATAAAATAATAAACCAAAACATCAATTAACAATAGTGGAATATATTTAAAACAAAAAAAAATTATTTAGGATATTTCCTTTTGAGAGTCTCCTTTTTACAGTCAGGGTACAGTTTTCTGTGTTCCTGAACACATCGTAGAAGATATTGCTTTTGTTCTTCATTTGCCGTTAATTTGCCGTGAAAGTCTTGCACGAGTTTCACCGCTCTTTCCGCAGTATCGTTAACTGCTTTAAGATGGTAAACCTTTTTTTTGGCTCGGGCGCTTAGATCTCCATAGTAACTTGTACGTACATTTTCGGATGAAAGTCGGCACGGGTTATAGTGTACCAAATGAAACAAAATTTACTGTGTGAGTGTTTTACACCAATACGAAAAAAAGTAGGCTCTATGTGTCGAAAAATAATCAAGTTGAAAAATAAGGGACACCCTAATATATATATATATATATACATAGGAGATCATTAATAAATATTCTGAGGAGCAGTGGACCTAAAATTGTGCCTTGCGGAACGCTGCAAATCAGTGGAAAGAATCTTGAACGAGATTCGAGTATAGGCATAAAAAGTGGGTAGCATGGGGGAGGAGCTGTTATGGAATTTTGCATTTTATCAGTTAGGTGAATATTAATAGAAAACACTGCGAATAGTAGATAATAGACACGAAATAAATTACAGTAATAATGATGATGTGAAGCTTTACTTGTTGTCTGATAAAGGCAAGAAAAAAGATATGAAAAAGATATTATTAGTAACATGAACTTTGTTTTTGAGAAAATTATGTGTAGGTTTCAAGCAACAACCTTCCTCTTATAAACATACACAATTTTTGAAAATATTAGTCAGTTTTTATCATTTAATGAATTTATCGATATTGTTGACAAATTGCATTTCCAAAAGAATATAGAAAAAATTGGGAAATTTTTTCATTAACAAAATAATGCACTGAAATTTACAAGCGTTTAAATTAAATTTGGCTTTCTATGTAAATTTTTGTTAGCTTGAGGGCCTGTTACATGGCCTGTTGGTAAAGTGCCTGGTAGTCTATTCAGTACATGTCTTGCAGATAAATTATAAATTGTTGTGTCACAAGTGTCTGATAACCCGCGTCGGTGGGCGAGTAGGGCTGGGGGCACGTCTACAGATTCTCCTCCTCTGTTGGCCTGGGTTAAAATCCTGCACAGGGCGCGGCGATATATCTGGGTACCAGTGATTGAGGCAATTTCTACTGACGAGAATTGTACATGTGAAGTCACTTGGATATTGCAAAGTAGAAATTGCATGCCAAAATTATGGCTTACTTGCAATTGTATCAATCTCTCGAGAACCAATGTTTCTATATTAGCTACGATTATGTTAACTTTCGTATATATATATATGTATATATATATAAGTATATATATATATACATAGGAGATCATTAATAAATATTCTGAGGAGTAGTGGACCTAAAATTGTGCCTTGCGGAACGCTGCAAATCAGTGGAAAGAATCTTGAACGAGATTCACCGATCTTTATTTGTTGATACCTACATCCGCCAAGAAATAACGAATGAGTCGAGCAGCAATATAGGCATAAAATGTAGGTAGCATGGGGGAGGAGCTATTATGGAATCTTGAATTTTATCAGTTAGGTGAATATTAATAGAAAACACTGCGGATACTTAGTAGTTAATAGACACGAAATAAATAAATAAAGTAATAATGATGATGTGAAGCTTTACTTGTTGTCCGATAAAGGCAAGAAAAAAGATATAAAAAAGATATTATTAGTAACATGAACTCTGTTTTTGAGAAAATTATGTGTAGGTTTCAAGCAACAACCTTCCTCTTATAAACATACACAATTTTTGAAAATATTAGTCAGTTTTTATCATTTAATGAATTTATCGATATTGTTGACAAATTGCATTTCCAAAAGAATATAGAAAAAATTGGGAAATTTTTTCCTTAACAAAATAATGCACTGAAATTTACAAGCGTTTAAATTAAATTTGGCTTTCTATGTAAATTTTTGTTAGCTTGAGGGCCTGTTACATGGCCTGTTGGTAAAGTGCCTGGTAGTCTATTCAGTACATGTCTTGCAGATAAATTATAAATTGTTGTGTCACAAGTGTCTGATAACCCGCGTCGGTGGGCGAGTAGGGCTGGGGGCACGTCTACAGATTCTCCTCCTCTGTTGGCCTGGGTTAAAATCCTGCACAGGGCGCGGCGATATATCTGGGTACCAGTGGTTGACGCACTTCTACTGATGAGAATTGTACTTGAGAAGCCACTGGGATGTTGCACAGTAATTTCATGCCAAATATTGTGGGGCTCACTTGCAACATTTGTCAGGTTAATTTCCTAATCTCTCCTTTCCCAATTTTCCTCCGCCTAAGCTGTGCTGTATGCATCAGAGATTTTTCCCCTGTGCTTAGGTAATACCTTAAAAAAACTGTCTTTGGCAGATAAATTGGCTTGTAAGTTTATTTTTTCAATATTTTTACGAGTACTTGTCTTGAGTTAATTCGTGGTTTATGTTCAAAAATTGATTTTTTTGAATATTTGGAAGATGAATTTGACGAATTCTTTAGTCGTGAATCAAGGCCTCTTAAGGCTTACCGAATTTGCTTTCATGTTTACTATAAGGGTATTCACTCTCCGTTGTATTCGGCCTTGTATTTGGGTATTTAGTGTAAATTTTCCGTTTCTATGGAAACAAGTACAAGTATTTACAACACTAAATACAATAAAGCGTGAATACCCTTTATGTAATGCTTGTTCGAAAGTATATTTAATACTTTTGACAGAATTTTTATAATAATATTGTATTTTAAATTTATTTGGTCTTATATTGTACATTAGAGTAGATTCCAACTGAGTAGACGGTTGTAGGTCATTACCTGCCAAGCGGCTCTGGATTATTCACGATCCAAAAAGCAAATTGTATTCGAATTTGAAAGTTTAATTTAGTTTTTATGAGAGGATATTTACGTTTTATCTTTTACTCAGTTAGGATCTTATCATGGAGAATGTCTCCATTAGGCTCTACCGCCCTAATGGTACGGTTACATTTTGAAGCTTTTGCTGCAACTACAGCACAAAAGCTGCCCTACACAAGGCTGCAATGTGTAAACACCTCTGAAACCAAGAAAGTTGTATCTGCAGCTCGATTACGCGCAGCTTTTGTATAGTGCGGATGCAACAAAAGTTGCAATGTGTAAACACCTAAAGAGAAGATTGCAGGTGTCGACGATCATTTTTGTTGCGGCTGTGGGTGCAGTTCTTTTAGAAGTGTCTTGAGTTTATTTGATAAGTAATTCTTTTATTAAATTATTTCGGGCTTCAGAACACTCCTTATTTACTACCCACTATTTCACCCAACATCTCTTCTTTTTAGCTTCTTCTTTAGCGTTTTACTGCATCATACCTTTTCGCTGCCTATTACTCTAACCTTATTTCAGTAAGAGTTCCATGTGTGACATCCAACTAGAATGAGTCCTAAGTACTTTGCCTCATTTAGGAAGACAGTTATTATTCCTTTTTTCATATATGGGATCATAATAGAAATTTTCTGTCTTCTTGCGAAAGGCACTACGACAGCCACTTAAGGCATTCTGGGAAACTGCTACCTGATGTAATCAATATAAGCTGTCTTTCCGAATACTGAAGTGCAGTCCTTTGCGAAAACAGAGCTTTTTACAGGACTTACCTAACGTTATTTAAACATTTCTCCTTGAAACTTCACTCTTCTATTCAAAATATATCTGGAATCGAAATATAAAAAGGAAAATTTCTGCATTATACGACAAATACCTCTTCATCTGGTTGTTCAGAATACCCGCATCAAATCAAAATTGTGCACCAATTGTGATCTGAATAACAAATTGAGCT
>QYTT01094540.1:42627-56884 GCA_006980735.1 Dasypogon diadema
GGCTGTGGGTGCAGTTCTTTTAGAAGTGTCTTGATTTTATTTGATAAATAATTCTTTTATTAAATTATTTCGGGCTTCAGAACACTCCTTATTTACTATCCACTATTTCACCCAACATCTCTTCTTTTTAGCTTCTTCTTTAGCGTTTTACTGCATCATACCTTTTCGCTGGCTATTACTCTAACCT
Organism: Dasypogon diadema; assembly: GCA_006980735.1. Lineage (NCBI taxonomy): Eukaryota > Metazoa > Arthropoda > Insecta > Diptera > Asilidae > Dasypogon > Dasypogon diadema. Next base: position 42,815 of record QYTT01094540.1, read on the forward strand.
TATTTCAGTAAGAGTTCCATGTGTGACATCCAACTAGAATGAGTCCTAAGTACTTTGCCTCATTTAGGAAGACAGTTATTATTCCTTTTTTTCATATATGGGATCATAATAGAAATTTTATGTCTTTGCAGTCCTTTGCGAAAACAGAGCTTTTTACAGGACTTACCTAACGTTATTTAAACATTTCTCCTTGAAACTTCACTCTTCTATTCAAAATATATCTGGAATCGAAATATAAAAAGGAAAATTTCTGCATTATACGACAAATACCTCTTCATCTGGTTGTTCAGAATACCCGCATCAAATCAAAATTGTGCACCAATTGTGATCTGAATAACAAATTGAGCTTTCACGTTCAAAAAGCGATTATCGTTAGATCCGCTTCCGATGAGGATATCGACCGCCAGCCCTCGAAAGAAAAAAATTTATTGCGCAGACAACGCTCCTGAACCCGGAAGGAACGACCTCGGAATATGATAAAATACTTGAAGCGAAGTCATTCCGCAACGTAGCTTCAAGCATTATATAAAAACGGAAAAGCATTTCCCCGTTGATTAAATGTTTTTGCCCTTAAAGTGATTTCGGAGCTTAATTCACTTTATCGTAAATGTTGCGCCCGCTGAAGATGTTTTTTTCCCTCTAATACACAACAAAATTCGATTTCAGGTCAAGCCACAGCTTTTTTGAAGAACAAAAGCAATAAGAATGAAAGGAGGCCATACCCTCACTGCTTTTACTTTCCGTACTTCGTATTTTAGATTTTCTCTTTGGTTCCATTTTTCCAATTTCTTCAATGGAGTTTTGTTTCTTTTTTAGTTTAAAATCTCATTCGAGAAAACATTTCTTGGCAAAATGTAGAAAAAGCTGAACTAGAAATTCTCTGGGAAGTATTCCAGTGATTCTATTGATTTGTTATTGCCATTGTGGGGGATGCTGATTGTTTCATAGCTGGCATATCAAGAGCTCTCTAAAAAGGAATTCGGGCTAGTGGGGCGAAAATAAATCTTCTTAGCGCATGCATCATATTCGGAAATCGATATTTTGTATTAGAACAGCTCATACATCCTTTACACAAAAATCAGTTGAAATCAGGGGTTATTAATAGAAAAAAGTCAATACTTGACAAATATACTAACAGGCTGACTAATTAAGATTTCAGAAAAACCGTGTTATGCTAAATGCTGGTCTCTCAATTTTTTTAAAAAATTTTCTACATCACCGAACTAAAGTATGGATCTAGAATCCCAACATTTAGCTTTTCTCCATAAGAATAAAAGACTCATTAGAGAGTTCAAAATAGTTCTTTCCAATATTAATAAACTTTTGAAGATAAAATTTACAAATACGAAAGGCGTCGCGCCAATCATTTTCTACAATTAGCACAATGTTGACGATATACTCTGCGGAGAGAATCGAGCCTCAGTTCCCGCACTTACCGCACATTCTTTTTAAGTGAACTAAATTAAAATTTCATTTCCGTCAATTTGTGGCCGGAAAAGTCAAACCAACTTAATTAGAAACTATCCGATCCGGTCTGGTTCGGTCTGGTCTGGTCGTAATATAGCCACATCCTGTTCGGCTCCTATATTGCCGCGGCCTAAGGAAGTTATATTTTTCAACTAGTATGCAATGGTATACAATTACTTAGTGGTGGAATAAAAAACAAACGAAATTGCTTTAATAGAATTTTTATCTAGGGCTTCAGAGTCTTTCCTTCTGATCTGTAACAAAATATTACTTTCTGTCTATTTCCTAATATTGCTTATGTTAATAATAACTGTTAAATATAACAAAGTCGTACGTTAAATGCTTTTGATGATAATTCATCAGGACTTATAGTTATCCCGTGGCTCTCAATTCGTAAACCGTATTTTTCTATAATTTTGGTTGTAAAGTATTATCACAAAAACACATAGAGGATATACACGCTTTAACATATTTTCTGGCGTTCGTGGCCGGAGGATTTCTTGGTCACAGTTAAACTTCCTTCACATCGAATCTGATTTTAGATTGGCAAACAAAAAATTGTCATTTGGAGCCAAGTCTGGACTGTAAGGTGGATGATCCAATTCCGCGAAGCCGCATTCCTTAACACCAGCCTTTGAAATATCAGCAGTGTGTACGGACACATTATCGTGTAAGAGCAGTACTTTTCGGGACAGTTTTCCTCCCCTTTTCTCTACAATTACTTTACGTAACTTCGTAAAAGTTCAGCAAAATATGTGGCATTTACAACGGTATTACGTTCCTTGAAGTCCAGCAGCAAAATACTTTCAATATCCCAAAAAACTGTTGCTGTGACGTTTCTGGTGCCTTGTGTGGCCTTCGTTTTCTTTGGCACTGGTTCTCGGGGGCGATGCCACTCCATTGAATCTCTTTTTGGACAAAGGATCGTTTCAAAGAACCATAGTTTCATCCCCTGTCACAATGCTATGGAGAGCACTGTCTACGTCGTCCTTACACATCTTCAAAAATTGCTGACAGCACTCAACTCTTGGTACTTTCTGCACTAAGGAAAGAATTCGCTGTGGCTATCTTGCGCTGATTTTTGTCATACTGTTTTCGATATACCGGTTTGTTCTGCGATTTTCTTGGCCTTTAACTGCCCAATAACGTGGATTATATTCAATTGATTCCCGTCCCCAGCAAAAAAGCGTTGACTAATGTTTGATCATCGAAAATAATGATGAAGATTCTCCATGTACATAATTCATCCGCTCTTTGATCTCCGTCGGTTTTAATCTATCTTTTGTTAAGATTTTAATTACAGCACGGTATTCACTTTCTGACATTTTCTCTTTTCCTAGCAAGAACACTTCACCTTTCGAATGACTATTTCCAACTGCTTGAGAATATTGTCCCGACAGGCGATTTTATACTTTCAAAAAGGTTGAAAGTATCAGGTAGGAAAATAATTCCCAGAAATTTGAATCAGAACCTTTCGAGGTTACGAATACTTGGATCGTCGTACAACGTATGTTCAGGCCCGGAGAGTTGATCAGAATAGTGCTTACTGGCTTCAAATTATTTATTTAACTTCACTTCTATGTCCTAATGTACTAAAGCTTCTCTAGTAAGTGTGGCTTCCTAGGCAGAGCTAACTTAACAACGGTATGCAAGAGGTTATGGAAATTACGTTCCGTTATCAACGTACCAGTCCGAGTTCTCGTTATTCACGTACTATCGTAGGCGAGAGAAAAAGGAAGTGACGTTTCATTATACATGTAATTCCATAGGCAGGGAAGGAAGAAACCACGGTTTACAGACTACAAGGTTAGCCAGGTTTGTAATTTGAATCGCCATTTTGTGACATCACTCTGGATATTTTGTTCTCACAGCTTTTCCATTGTGACGATTTTGCAACAAGTGATGTAAATCTAATACTAAAATAAAAATTAAGATGTAAAATAAACGCGGATACTATTATATTAAAAATTACACAAAAAATTAATTAAAAATCACATCTCTTTTGCTCGCTTCCAATTGGAATGCTACCAAAAAAATGTATCCAGAGTGACGTAACGTATGTCAAAATAAAGCCTGGTTAACCTTGTAGTCTGTAAACCGTGGAAGAAACATGCCGTCATCCACGTTCTACGTTCTATCTACGTTTCAAAGTCAACTGGTCTAATTTCAATCAAACAAGTCTAGCATTTCAACTGAAACAAGTCTATTTTCAATTCATAAAAATCCAAACTTTTAAATTCTCACAGTGAATATCACTATTTAAGTATATAGTGTATATATGTTGTAAGCAATCAAAATTTTTTATTGTAAGTGATCAAATTATCTTATTATTCGGTCCACAAGAGCTACCTGGTAATATAATCTTCAGTTTTGAAATCTTAACAGTAGCAAGTTGCAGTATGTGACTGAATGCTGGTACTGCCTATGAAAATTTAAAAGTCCGGACTTCTTTGAATTGAAAACAGACTAGTTTCATTTTAAATTTTGGATTCGTTTTGATTGAAATTAGACCACTTGACTTTAAAAACGACCTCATAGATTTTGAATGCGACTAGCGTGAAAATAATAGTGTTTGAAGTTAAAAAGGTATATGTGCCACCAATATATGTTCAGGTAAACTGTGCTTATTAAAACAACTTCAATAAAGTTAGAGTTATTTCTTTTCATGTAAATCCAATTCTTGTTCATTCAAGTATCCTATTCGCCATAAAAGAATTTCAGAAATACAATATGGCAGAAAAAGTGCAAAGTTTATAATAAATGTCCTCAATGTGTTTTCATTCACTTTACAATCAAGATGTGAGTATAACCAGCTAAGATAACATATAAGAAACTCCTTAGCTGTATATCACATCCTAAATACAAAACTCAGCAATATACATATATATAAAAGGATTCAAAGTAGAAAAGGGTCTCTATAGCACGCCATAAAATGTGCTTTGGAAGTATAAATCCTCTTTAGTCAAAATATTCCTTTAGTACAATGGTTCCCGCAACAATAAGACTTGTTCTTTTGGTAGTAATGGAATTTCATTCAAGAAAAAGGATCTTTGCTCGAAAAGATTTCTGGTTCTGTGCATCTTACCCCGATTTTAATCTTTGTTCCCTTTGAATAGACTACTGTTTCCTAAAAGAAATTTCTCACTCTTTTATCTTAACAACTTTGTGTTCAGTCAGAAAGTGGCTCACCTTACATTAAATTGCAAAGGGACTTAAAGGTATCACTAATGCCGCAATGATTTTTCCATTCGTAGCAATTACGTCCTCAAAGATTTAACCCTTTTGAATTTTCAGCATAATTTAGTGAATCAACTTAATGCCTTTTGCGCTGTGACTGTGCAGAAGGGACAAATACTGATTTAAATTACTTTAATCTTCGAATTTCGAATGCTTTCAGCGCAATTTCAAGATAATAATAATGAGTTTCCCTTTTAGCCCAGAAGGAGCTAAAAACCCTTTACCCATCTCCGCATTAAACGTTCACATATTGCAAAGAAATGTGTTAAGATTAGGCTCTCTGGCAAGCATACAAGACATGTAACTGTCAGTAAGGTTAGACCAATCGATAGAACAAAGGAATAAAAGAAATAGTCAGTAAAAAAAACCATAAGGAAGGAATTCTTTAGCACATTCAAGCCGAAGTGTTCCCCAGCGCGATTAACTGCTAAATACATGCGGTTAATAGGATCATGCTTACCGTAATTAGTTCTAGAAAAATAATATGCAAAAGACTACCCTCCTCAAATTACGGCTATTAGTTCTAAAGCACACCCTACCAGACCCATCGACTTCAATAGCTCTTTTCCAAAGATATCAGGCCAAATAGGTAAAGTTGATGATGAAATTCGTTTTTTAAGTAAATTTTTGTATAGTCAACGTGTTGCCACTGTTGAACATTAAATGTAATCCTAAATATTTACGGACTTTTCTAAATAGGAAAAGAAATTCTTATAGTATTCCATCAACTATCCATTATCCACTATTTTCTGATTACTTTGAGTCTACCTAAGTGCAGGATCCTTGTGTACCGTTTGTGCTTGGTACTACTGAGTATATTCCGGAGCTGTTGACCTTGACTCGCTTAACATAACTGAATTCGATGTGCTGAATGTAATTAATGGCATTGAAGGGTCTTTTTTCAGGTCCTGATAATAAACCGGGTATCTTCCTTTTTAATTACAAGGAGGTTCTATCCAAACCTTTATCACATATTTTCAATCTGTCTATTTCATCCGGTGTTTTTCCCGCTGAGCATAAGCTTTCTTTTGTGTGCCCTGTCTTTAGGTCGGATGATAAAAGTGATGTCAGGAATTATCGTTCTATCTGCAAACTTCCTCAAATACGGAACGTTCTTGAATCCATAGCCAGTGAAAAGTTGTCGGCAATTATTAAGGAGCATATCTCCATTCATCGGCATGGATTTGTTGGAGGTCGTTTAACCGAAACTAATCTTGATGTTTCACGAATTTTCGTATAAGAACCATGGTGGATGGCGGACAAGTTGGTACACTTTATACGGACTTCAGTAAAGTTTTTGATAAAGTTAATATCCGTTTACTTTTGAAGAAATTAGAAATGTTGGGATTTCATTCTTCTCTCCCTGTCTGGCTTGGTTCCTATTTAGCTTACGGAAAGCAAATGGTAGTAGTCAATGATGAGCTTTCTCAGGTTATACTCGTTCTTTGCGGTGTTGCCCAAGCTAGTCATTTAGGCCCTATTGTTTTCATTATATTCATTAATGATGTATTTACAACTTTTAAGTATGCTTCTTGTTTTGGCTTTGCTGATAACTTAAAAATTTTTATGAGGATCAACAACTTTTGAATTTTTCTAGATGGTGTTGTGTTAATTTTCGTTTCCTAAATTTGTCTAAATGTCATCATCTCACTTTCACTAGGAAATTGCTACCATTATCATTTGATCTTTTCATTGAAGAAAAGTGCATCTCTACTTCGGATCTTGGCGTTATTATTGATGAGCACGTTGATTACATTGTCTGTAAATATAATTCTCGTTTTGGGTTTATGAAACGTAGGGGTAGTGAGTTTTCTGACCCGTATACTCTAAAATGTCTTTTCACTGCCCTTGTTAGACTAATATTGGAATATTGCTTGGTTGTATGGGATCCACATTAGGCTATATTAATTTGATTTTAAAAAATGTACAGAAATAGTTCGGGTGAAAAAGGAGGAAAAAGGAAAAAGCAGTGTCGCGTGGAACGAAAATCGAACACAGAACACTTCGGTTGGTCGTTTACGCTGCGCTCTTGCCACACGGCCGCTCTGCAGAGGCACAAATTCTTTTGTGTATAAACTATCTGAGAAAATGCAAGATACTTTTCCTCGCAAATAGCTGGACAGTGCGCTTTAAAACTTTTTTATATTAATACGATAAGGGTACGCAAAATTTGAACCTAATCTGAAATTTCCGGACCGTAAGGTCCCCTTGTGAGATTGAGAGCCGCATCCCCTACCGACTCAACTAACCGGACTTCTGCTAAAAATTTGTATTTATATGAAAATTAAAAAACTCCGTGATTGATTCCTCCTCTTTCATCCTTTTACGCTTTAGGGTTGATTCACACACACTTATACACAATAAAACTCGACAAAGTATGAGAATTTTGGTATTTTTCGATATTTCAACGATTTTGTACCGAAAAAGTATTCGTCTGATTATATTTCCCCTGTCCGAACCCAGTAAGAGAACTTACCTACAATAAGTACTTTTTTTTCTCTATATCTTCTTTTATAAAGATAAAAGGAAAGTAAATAATTTTCTCTATTTTATACTAATTGAGGAAAAAAACAGTATCAATATCGAAAAAGTATTCGTCTGTTCCACACTAGATGCCAAAATAATGTCAAATAACAATCCAGTTTCGATTTTTTAGATCACTTTTGTTCTGAATTTTTCCATTTTATATATTTCTTGGAGGGTATCAGTGAGGAAACTATAAAGCAGCCATAAATTAACACTCAGCGCCGTCTGTTCTCGGTATTATCTTAGGTAAATATGTAGTCCTCTGACGGATTCATACTTTCGAAATTTTTTTGAAGATCTTTTTTAATATTGTTAATATTATCCTCAGAAGCACTCCGTCCACTCACTCCGTGAGCTCTCATACATCCCCATTAATCAAAGATTCCCCACCATGTTTTTAATAAAGTATTTCATACGTACTATTCGCCACATTTCTCACTGTTGTTGTTTTTTTTTCAATATAATTTTTCATCTCTTGGACGTATAATATTTAGAGTTTTTTTAATTTTATTTCGCAATTTTTCGATTTTTACTTTCAACATATACACAACAGATTTAAGCAGATACCGGCCTGTTCATATTTATACTTGTATCTTTATATTATAGCCCTTTATTGAACATATTGACCACAACGTGATTTTGTTAGAGGATATTCGACAGAGGAGTACTTTGCCGGTGCGAAAAAAGATTTGTGATTTGTGTCCTCCATAACTATTCAAAACATACAGGAATTTATTAGGTTTCCTCTTTAATTAAACAACAGTCTCTAAAATAACTGATATTCTGTATTGTTACCGATTTGTGAAACATTGTCATAGGATATTTTAGAAGAGTAGCCAAATTTCTTTAGTTTCACAATTAAATTTATTACCAAAAAAGTTATAACTTTCTGACAACGTACGTATTTCGGTCTATTCGACCATCTTCAGAGAATTCTCTACAGCTACTGAGACATTCCCTAATAAACTAATAGATCAGCTGATAAAAAATAAATATAAAAATATGTTATGTAAAGAAATCTCAGCGTTGACCCCATTAAATAAAGATAAACCTATTTTTAATTATATAAGATTACCCTTTATTGGCAGAATAAGTTATGATATAGCAAATATTTTAAGAAAAAATTGTAACTACAAAGTAGCTTTTTACAACCAGAAAACCTTAAAATATCAATTAGTAAATTCAAAAGAGAAAATTAGTATTTTGGAAAAATCAGGTGTATATGAAATAAGATGCGAAAACTGTAATTATATTTATATTGGCCAGACAGGTAGAAGCTTCCGGAAAAGATTTCAAGAACATATTTCTTCATATAAAAATTGTAAATTAGATTCAGCTATTGCTAAACATTTAATTGAGTGTGAACACAATTGTAATATTGATGATTTAAAAGTTTTACATTTCCAAAAGAAAGGTAAAAAACTAGATCTATTGGAAAATTTTGAAATTGACAAGGCAAAAAATTTAAGAAAAAACATTCTTAATTAACAAACAGATTTTGTAATACCTCCAATTTTAAGAAGAAACTGTAAACAACTGTATTGATAATATTTGTAACAACTGTATTGATATTTGTACCGTAATCAATTTTGATTTTGTGGGAATGTTTCAGTAGCTGTAGAGAATTCTCTGAAGATGGTCGAATAGACCGAAACACGTACGTTGTCAGAAAGTTATAAATTTTTGGTAATAAATTTAATTGTGAAACTAAAGTAATTTGGCTACTCTTCTAAAATATCCTAAGTCTATAAAGACAAATTCATGAAGTTAATGGATGGTCTACCACTGGAAGTATTCGGTATAAACTCTTCTGACGACGAATTGGCAATGACTGATGTTTTGCTTAAAAGCAATGATGGAGATAAAAGAAAGCACCGCAAAACCTGGATTATTCAAAGCTAAAAAAAAAATAAAAAGAGAAGGAGATTTTTATACTCTGTATAACAAACTTCTAGATAAAATTAATGGTTTCCCAGTACTTCAGAATGAATCACAAGCAGTTTGATAAAATATTTTCCTTTGTCAAAAAGAATATCCAAAGAAGTGACCTAAACTTCAAAGAAACATTAAATCAAAATTATTAAAATTAAATTTGAAGAACAACCAATAATGCAGTGAAAAAAAAACTCTAACTGAATACTAAAATACCCACAGGTAAAACGTAAAGTGCCGCTGGCAATTATTTTGAAGAATATGCCACCGACACTTTCTCAAATTGTCGTGACGTTACCGTTACGCGTCCTAATATGAACAGAAGCATTAAAATACAAAGGAAAAATGTTTCCTTCGTCGGCACCACTACGTGTCGCGTCGTGTCCTGTCGTCAGTGTGAATAAACTCTTAAATCTCATTTTATTATTATAAACTATCAGAACTTTACATTACATTTTTATGAATTATGCAAAATAAGGTATCCCTACAACAAAAAATTTTCAACAGCTATCTTAGAATATATAATTCTGAAAATGAAAAAACTGCAGGAAATGTAACTGACACATAAGCTTTCATTATTTCGCTGACCTGCATATTTACTTCGTACCAGAAATACATGACCTACATTTTCCGAAAGATTGTGCAAGTACTTCAGTTCCCCTTCAAAAGCACAGATGTAGGACATTCGCCTAATGCAAATTAAGGACTAAGCCTCACGATGTGACGTCATTTAATCATTTATGCCCATGTAATTTTGGGAAAATGCACGAAACTTAATCAACTAAATGGTATGATGTAGACGAAGCTGAAATAATTAATTTATCGACACCTTGCCCTGTGGAGCATCCTGACAAATGCAGTTTCTCCAGCAATTTTTTCTGCGATCTTTTACTCCAGAACGCTAGCTTGTATGCAGGCATATCACTTAGGGCTGTACGTACCAAGCTGTCTTAACTTATGACTGTCATAAAAATAGTCAAATCTACGTGCAAATTGTAAAAGCTCTGTGACAATTGAATCAAAGAGTAGTACATCGGTATAAAATATAAATGAATTGTACTGGATTTATGACCGTCAAAAGTTAAGACAGCTTGATGCATATGGTCCTTATAGTCAGTAGTTGCAAGGAGTATAAACGTCACAAGGAGAATATGAAAAAAATATTAAGAAGACAGGAGAATCAAATTTGCAATTGCTGTCACTCTACACCAAGCAATAAGAACAGAATTCTGACATGTGCAGTTGTTGAATTTTTATGGGTTCCGCGGTTAGAATAATGGATCCAGGATAGTAAACGAACATTCTATGAAATAAAGGAAACCTGAAATTTTCTAGAAATTCAAAACTATATTTAGCCAAAATCCTCAAGAATTTCCCTTACTAAGAAATTTGATACTTTGCCTGATTACTGCTGCCCGCTATATATAGGAGTCATATGTCAATTATATTACTATTTCGGTTAACGTATATGTCTGGATTTACGTGAAAAGGTGGATGCACTGAACCATCATCCATCCTTTCAAGCACAAAAAATGAAATGAATTCTCTTTCCGCTTCTACATCTCTACTGGGAAAATAGTCAGCAGCACGAAGTAAGATGAGTCTTTCAAAGTCCCTCAATTATTTCAAATAAAGCACTCGTCGTATTTCTATCTTCTGGGTACATGCAAGTGAGCACTACGCGTACTTTTTTCATAGGGAATGTGACGTAAGATAGAAAGATTACTTCGGATTAATTGTGAAACTAGAGTAAAATATGCCTGGAAATTAAGGTTTAGCCTGGATTACATCTCCAGTGAATAAATAGAAACAGTAAAATTATATGTTCTCCATTCCATTAATGGATTTTGCAGGAAATCCGCCTTAATCCATGTGCTGAAATACTAATTCTTGGAGCAAATATTGCATCTTAGTGATAGTTCACTTTTTACCAAGCCAGCCAAAATAGAAAATGTAGGTACAACATACACATAAAATGAAACAACGAATTTTAATATAGCAACTGAAACATGTATAGTGAAATATGAATTCTTACATACTTTTGTAAAAAATTATTATTAATTATTTGTATTTTTTATCACAGTAGTTATATCACAGATAAGAATTCAGTTATCATAGTTAGCTTAGGAAGTTAGCAGTTAGTCGGTAGTGAGATGTTGAGTAGACTAGACCAAGACCTAGACCAGAATTGTAAAAAGTATTTATCTTTTAAATTAATAAGTGTCATTTAAAAGATCCATTGTTTCGATCACAAAAACCGCAACAGAAACTATACAAAATGTTTCTCTCAATTAAACTAAGGGGACATTTTTGACTTACTGGAAAATAGTAGTAATGGTTTGGAGTATTAAACATGAACAGTATAAATGAAAATTAACGTTACCGACTAATTAAGCATCCTTTTAAAAAGTATAACTCAAAAGTAATTGAATTAGTTATGTTTAAACGCTTTTTTGTTTTTTTTTTATTTATTTTTTTTAAGGTGTTGCCTAAGCTCAAGAGACAACCCTATGATGCTCATAGCACAGCTTTAGGCGGAAGGAAATTAGGGAAGGGAAGATTGGGAAATTTTAACCTGACAAATGTTGCAAGTGAGCCACAATTGTTTTGGCATGAAATTTTTACTGTGCAACATCCCAGTGGCTACACAAGTAGAATTCTTGTCAGTAGAATTTCCTCAACCACTGGTACCCAGAAAAATTGTTGTGTCCTGTGCGGGATTCGAACCCACGCCAACAGGGAATAAACTCTGCGGACGTGCGCCTCAGCCCACTCCACCACCGGCGTGGTCCAAATAAACCAAATAAAATATATTTGTTCTGAGCTAATGATATTTTAAACAGATTATAAAAATATAAAAAATTATGAGACAATTAGTTTTTCAGTAAAATGTGAAAAATATTCTTACTGTCAAATTTTACACGAAAAATTTTTTATTAGGTTCGCACTGGTACTGGCTCTGTGGCTGAAGTGTTTCCTACGGGTTTTGTGGCTGAAGTGTTTTCTACAACTGAAGACTGTTCAGGAGAAAAAATAATGGGCCGACATCCCAAAATAATCAAAACATTATTTAGATGCATTTTATTTTATAAAATACATTCTGTACAACCGAACGAAAACTTTGAACGCAATTATCTCGTACGTTTATTCTTCACATTTTGCATTATTTTAAATATCGCCAAGTGACCAATTTTCCTCCAAATTTAATTATTTTTTGTTTTCTTATATCTTCAAAGTTTAAAGTAAAAAATTGTAAAACGAATTTTTTATTTATTAATTACAGTAAAATTTACAGCTATACAAACAAATAAATACATAAAATTTTATTTCATTTTCATAAACTATGAACTAAAGTTTATTTTATAAACTATAAGTAAACGACTATATATAGAAAACTCGCAGAGGATAAACTTATATAGCCCAAGAGTACATAAAATTTAGATATATTCTAAAAAGAGAATCATTAAAAGATGAACGAATATTTTTCCGATTTAAACATGAGAGAAATTTTCTGTGAAACTAGATGGTCATAAATATTAATTAAAAAAACACTTTTTCTCTAAAGGTTGCTGTCCAATTAAGATGAGACTTTCTCTGCCGTATCAAAAAAGAAGTATATTCTTATACTCCGCGCAATAATTGTCTCCAATTCATTTAAATATAGTTCGATTGACAAATCCTTCATTGATACAAATCTGAAAATTCGCCAAAAATCAATAATAAGTGTTAAGTCCATACGCCATACGGTAAAGCGTGCCTTAATTTGAACATTATCAGGAATCATCGTGCCAAGGTAGAAATGGATCATACCGTAGGAGCTACAAAAATTTAAACATAATTTTCATTCAATTCCCCACGCTTTTCAGTTAAATCTCCTACTAGTATTAACTTGTTAATTTCTATATCAGATATTCTTGATATATGCTTTATTATAGGGGTAACTTTGTTTTTTCAATGAGTCTTCAATCATTCGCTTCTCCTTCACTGTTCCGAAAATATGAATTTTTAAAGTAAAAACTTTGGATTTTCTAGTGCCTTTTTAAGAAAAAGTTGATTTTTTTCGATAGATGAGGTCAATGGAACGTCCTATTTTCCTCATAAAATAAAATTATAATTCTTACCCTTTCAATTGATGTACTTTCACTCACTATTTTGATAGTTATTAAGGATTATTGTACGACGTAATGTTGCAGGTCTATCGCTCTTTTATCGCTATTATAACGGACAATGTTCTAATGAAATCTCTGGTCTAATTCCTTGTAATTTTATCCCAACGCATAATACCCGCGCATCGAGCCGTATTCACTCTTTCGCCATCGTGACAAGACCTAGCAGAACAGTGAAGTTTCGTGAATCCTTCTTGAACCGAACCATTTTCTGTCTTCCCTGCTGACTACAGGCTGCAGTTTTTCAAACAGAACAATACTCGACCTCATAACCACCCTTATTCCATATCCCCATTTTCCTCCCAGCCAAGGCTGTGCTTAACATCTTAGGGTATTCCCTGAGCTTTGGCATCACCGTAAAAAAATTATATATATATATATATATACATACCTCCCATTATAAGCCCTATAAAAGCTAAGTGCCTATAATTTAGCAACTAAGGAAAATTAGCACAAAACCTCAGACCCGTATGTATTTTTTGGGCCACAGAATCACCTGGTAAATTTTCATCCAAATTCCAGACGCGGTAGCTGCAACTACCCCTTGTTAGCTTTAAATCTCAAGTTGATACCTGTACTACTAGCAAAGAAGGGAATTATTGAATGTTCTACATATGTGTATTGGCAAGGTTTAAAACTATCGCACTTTATTTATTTATGCACGGTTCGTCATATTGGCTTCACTATCGTGAATTTCGAAAAAAAAACATTTGGATTTTAGTTTTCTCAAAAAGTCTTGATT
>QYTT01094546.1:2612-20547 GCA_006980735.1 Dasypogon diadema
CCTGAGTGCTTCTAAGAATGTGCTTAAGAGTCGTCTTCACCTGGTTCTGTGACTTTGTGTGTGTCTGTTATGCGTCGGCAATTTTGGGTTGTTTTGTGTTCATTCATAGCCGTGGTCCTGTTGAGACTTGTTTCACACTAGTTTCATTGTATTAACTTAACCTATTAACAGTTACTTATATTGCATGCTTGTCGGGGAGCCCAATCTTAACACGTTTCTCGGAACGTGTGAACGCTTATGCGGAGATGGGTAAACGTTTCTTGGCACCTCGCTGAGAAGTGCGCCTTCTGGGTTAGAAGGGAAACTCATTATTATTATTATTATTATTTTTTACCTCACCAATGCGTACTTCGTCCTGAGAGTTCGACGACGAAATTACGTGTGGTTTTCAACGCCTCTAGTCGGACATCTTCACACCTTTCGTTGAATGACATCTTGATGGTAGGGCCCACTGTTCAAGATGACCTCATTTCTATTGTGTTGCGATTTCGTTGCTACAAATACGCTTTAACTGCTGATATAGCAGCTATGTATCGGCAAATTCTGGTGTATCCGGAGGATACTAATTTTCAGTTTATACTTTGGCGCGAAACTGACATGGATGAGCTGCAAGTATACAGACTAAAAACGGTTACTTATGGAACGGCTCCGGCACCATACTTAGCCACAAGATGTCTTCAGTATTTAGCCGATGACGTTAAAGACACATATCCCATCGCATCCCGTATCATATCACATGATTTTTACGTAGATGATTTGATTACAGGTGCTGATTCGCATGAAGAGCTTTTAAAAATTCATAACGAGGTTGCCAATGTGTTACGAGGAGCACACTTTTCACTTAGGAAATGGTATACTAATGATCCGGTTCTTCTACAACAAATTTCAGAAGAAGACAGAGAAAAACCTCTGCGCATTAACGACGCTGATGTGATCAAGGCTCTGGGCATCATATGGGATCCGGTGACCGACATGTTTCAGTTTAGACACCAGCCAGTGAAAGTTTCAAAGGTAACCAAACGAACAGTTTTAGCAACTACCTGTAGTCTTTTTGATCCCTTGGGACTAATCAACCCAGTAATCGTGAAGGCGAAAGTATTTATTCAAGAGTTATGGTTATTAAAGTTGGATTGGGATGAGTCTATTCCACAAGAATTAGAGTCTCGTTGGCGGCTGTATTTAGAACAGTTGAAAGAACTATCAGATCTACGCATACCACGATTTGTTTTATCATCATCTAATCCAGTGAATATAGAACTTCATGGATTCTCCGACGCTTCGGAACGAGCATTCGGTTGTTGCATTTATATTCGGTCAAGAGATACATCAGGGAACATTACAATCAACTTGTTGAGTGCTAAATCGAAAGTAGCTCCTTGTCGTCCCACACGTTCGTTGCCGTGTTTAGAGCTGTGCGCTGCTGAACTTCTAGCCAAACTACTACGGAAAATAAAGACTTGTATATCCAAATCTTATCACCGTGTTTTCCTATGGACCGACTCGGAAATCGTCCTCGATTGGCTATCTGCACACCTATCCTCCTGGAAAACTTTTGTTGCAAATAGGGTGTCTCGAATACAGGAGCTTACAGTTGATGCGAATTGGCGTCATGTTCCCTCTAGTTCTAATCCTGCTGATATCATTTCTCGAGGTTCTACGATTGCAGAACTCCCTAATACTATGTGGTTTTCTGGACCAGACTTTCTGAAAGAGGACTTGGAATTCTGGCCTCCCACAAAAGCCCGTCATGTTATAACAGATGATTTGCCAGAGAGAAGGAAGATGAAGACTGTGATGTTAAGCACAAACGAAGCGGATTTATTAAATGTTGTGCATGCCGTTAGTGATCATCAACGGAATTGTAGACGCTTCGCACTTGTAATCCGATTTTTCAAAAATTTGAAGCTAAAGCATTATGGGCAAGAGCCGATTACGACAGAGTTGACACCATCTGAGATCTTCGATGCCCTTCTAAGATTAGTACATTTAATTCAGCATTCAGAGTTTGTAACTGAAATAAAGGCCTTAAAGGAAAATAAGCAAATTAGCCTGAAAAGTCAGTTGAAGTGTCTCAACCCTTTCTTGGACGACAGCAGAGGTTATGCTTTGCTACGAGTTGGTGGTCGTTTAAAAAGATCAGAATTGCCTTATGACGCCAAGTGTCCCATTTTGTTACCTAAGAACACATACTTCGTTGAATCCTATATCAGGCACATGCATCGTAAACACTTTCACGCCGGTAGTCAAGCGTTGCTTGCTATCATCCGTCAGCAGTTTTGGTTAATCAACGGAAGAGACTATGTTCGAAAGGTTGTGAGAAGTTGCGTTCACTGTAACCGCTACCGTCCTAAATTATTTACGCAGATAATGGCAGATCTTCCTAAAGACAGGGTAAATCCCTCCAGACCCTTCGCTATTAGTGGAGTAGATTTCTGTGGGCCTTTCTGGATAACTTTTGGTGGACGTGGAAGAAAGGCACTTAAAATTTATGTAGCAGTCTTCGTTTGTTTTGCCACAAAGGCAGTCCATTTAGAGGTTGTGTCCAATTTGAGTGCTGAAGCCTTCATCGCATGTCTAAAAAGGTTCATTTCACGTCGTGGCCTTTGCCATAAATTGTATTGTGATAATGCTACGAATTTCGTTGGAGCAAAAAGGGAATTAGAAGAACTACGAGAAGCGTTCCTGGCTCATCCTAAGGACATCGTACATGCTTGCTCAAATGAAGGGATTCAATTTTGCCATATACTCCCAAGAGCACCTCACTTTGGAGGCCTGTGGGAGGCGGCAGTTAAGAGTGCTAAAGGTCATCTCCTAAGGACACTAAAAAGTGAAATTCTAACTTATGAAGAATTCGTGACAGTTATCACTCAAGTGGAGGCAATTCTAAATTCGAGACCTATCTCCCCACTTTCTACGGATCCAAATGACGAAGAAGCTCTCACCCCAGGACATTTTTTAACGGGTGGGCCGTTAGTTACTATAGCAAAACCAGATGTCTCAGAAGAGAAGCTATCCCGATTACAGCGTTGGCAACGTATCACCGCCATTCAACAACATATCTGGAAGCGTTGGTGGAAAGATTACATATGCGAGTTGCAGAATCGTTATAAATGGAAAACTTCTTCTCCTGACATTAAAGTTAATACTTTGGTGATAGTTGCAGACACAAATCTACCTTCACAGCAGTGGCTTTTAGGGAGAATAGTTGAAGTCATGCCTGGAAATGACGGACATATCCGCGCGGTAAAGGTCAGAACAAAGCAGGGTGTGATGCTAAGGCCAGTTCATAAGCTGGTTCCAATTTTCATGGAGAATTGAAGTCGCATGCCCGGCGGGATGTTTAGTAGCAGCATTTATAAAATCAAGTTCATTTGCTTAATCAAAATAATTGTTCCAAACGTATCCCAAGTTAAAATCAAAATCAATTTTGAATTTATTTTTCTGAAAATTGTCGAGAAATTTTGAATTGTAAAGTACCTAACAAAAACAAAACAAAAAATAGCAATGTGAAAGTTGAGGACAGTTATTGTTGAGATCCGCTTGTTATTTTTGAAACATTTGTTAGAATTTTCGAGTTACATTCGTTGTTGGAACCTTGTAGTGTTCAGTTCATTCGAATTTGTTGTTGCGGTGAAAATAAAACTTAAATCATATAATTTCGATTTTTTATTTATTGTTGAATTTCGGTATTAGTGCAAAAACTCTTGCATTTAACAGTAACCTTGGTCGAGATGCATGAGGCAAGGCGCAGCGGCGGACTCGCGAACGTGTCAATAGTGTGAGTACATCTACAGCGGCTCAAACAAATAATCGGACAAGCTTAACACTTAAGTAAAACACAAGATATATGGAGAATGAATAACACATATATGGAGAATGAATAACACGATTTTATATATAGCTCATTTTTCTTCTTTTTTCCTATATTTTGAAAATATATTTAAGAATTATACATTCTCCAAAACATATGAAAAAAATCGAAGAAAATAACGAATAAAATTCATTTTTCAAGTCAAACAAATAATCGGACAAATTAAACAAATAAGGCAACACTGCAAAAGTAACAGATTTTCCTGGAAATTCTTGTGAATTCAGATCCGTCGCTGTAAAGGCGGAATTACAGTGAACGCATCGCATGCTTCGCATCCAGTGCGGCGCTTTGACAAGTTCATTGAATACGTGCCTTGTAATGTCCCCTGTTACAGTGAGTGAAGCGAACGATGCATGCGATGCTTAGGTTGGTCTATGTTCTACTTTTGCTTCGCATCGGAAGCGGCAACTGACAGATTGCCTTGTTAAATTCGAAATGAGTTTAGCGATTTAAATACCAAATACTAAAAATGAAATATTTTTAGGAAAAATACATTATCCAAGTTATGAAGCATTTGTGTTTATACAATAAATAAAATTTTGAGCCGTAAATATCGAGTCGATGCGTCGCATTCATTGTAACAGCATAATCTGCGATGCCTACAATGCTTTGGTTGTCAAAAGCATGCGCTGCATGCAATGCTTTCACTGTAATTCCACCTTAAGTATTCCCTGTTTGCATTCAGTTGATGTTTGGTTCTGGGTGCAACGAGTTGTAATTCGAAATGAAAAACAAAGAGCTTTTGAAATTCGACAGGAAGTGATAAAACTTTATGGAGGACGACAAATGGTACGGGAAATGGGAGACATGGTTGGAAGAAGTCATTCAACTGTACATGACATAGTTAAAAGATATCACAATGAAAATAGAATAAAAAATAAAAGCAGACAAGGCCAGGAAAGAGTATTAAATGATCGAGAAGAACGACGACTTCTAAAAGAATGCAAGAAAACCCTTTCAAATCAGCCAAAGAATTCAAGAATTTTATGTAAGATTACGAGAAAAGGATGTCTGTATTCAAACTGTGCAAAACGTTTTAAGAAAACATGGTTACCATGGGAGAATTTCTAGGAAGAAGCCAGTTATAAATCCAATGAATAAAAAAACTTCGACTAAAATTTTCTATGGAATATTTGCTGAAGGATGTAGAATTTTGGAAAACCGTAAAAGGACTATCTAGTTAATTGTTTTAAAGTTTTAATTGTTTTAATTATAATTAATAGGTTTTATTTACTGATGAGAGTAAGTTTAACTTTAATGTACCGGATGGATGGCCCTACCTGTGGCGAAAACCCAACACCGAATTCGATAAAAACTCGGCTGCTGTAAAGCATGAAGGGGTATCTGTGATGAATTGGGCATACATGTCAAGAGCGAAAGTAGAAAATTTGCATTCAATTGAATGTAAAATGGACATAATAATTTATTTCAACATTCTCAAAGCAAATGTTAAACAAAGTGCAGAAAAATTATTCATTTTGCAGCACTTTACTTTTTATCAAGATAGCGATCCGAAGTATATTTCGGAGGTCGGAAAGCTTTGGCTTATAAATAGCTGCTCCAAACTACTGCAAACACCTGCCCAGACACCAGACGTGAACGTCATCGAGCATTAATGGGGGGAATTGCAAAGAGGCTGTACAACAGAACATTGAATAATTTAAGTCAGTTAAAAGAAGCATTAAAGAATGAATGGGATAATATCGAATCTCGTCAAATCAATGCCAAAACGAATTAATAGAGTAATAGAGTCAAAAATATTTGCCACCCAATACTAAATTAGTATACTTTTTCACAATTTGTTAATTTTTATATTTTGTCCGATTATTTGTTTGACTTGAAAGATGATTTTTATTTGTTATTTTCTTCGATTTTTTTCATATGATTTGGAGAATGTATAATTCCTAAATATATTTTCAAAATATAGGAAAAGAGAAGAGAAATGAGCTATATATCAACAAAATCGTGTTGTTCATTCTCCATATATCTTGTGTTTTACTTAAGTGTTAAGCTTGTCCGATTATTCATTTGAGCCACTGTACATCAACTCTACAGTATACAAATTTATTGATGCAGCTGGAAATAATATTTTTGCATAGACTTTGTATGGAAATGTTAAATTATCAACCAAACCAACCGCACATAATAACGTCTTTTTTTAGTTTTTTCTTGAAATATACACTTAAGACCTACTGCATGCAAAATTTCAAGTTCGTAGGTCTGGTAGAAGTACTTTCGAATTTTGATGATCGGTGAGTGTGTCAGAGACAAAATGAGGGAACTTTGATTTGAGATATTTCGTAATAAAATATTAGGTACAAACCTGTAATTTGGGAATCGAGGTAGGTTCAGTAAGTACTCTTGGTAACTAAAATTTCAGACTTCTAGCTTTACCCATAACGAAGATACAGGGGGCTTAAAAGTGCCGTGAGTTGTTCCGAGAAAAGGGTGGTACGGCCATGCTTCTTTGCTCGATGCAGATTTCAACCGCGAAATTAATTCAACATTAGGCAGGTCTGCCAACTGGCCTATGCCGACACTGTTCGTACTACTACTAACTGAGTTTGCATTTGACTTACTTGACACGATTATATCTTTAAATGCCCTTCTCCATTCTGGTGGCAGAGAATGTAACCATGGTCTCCCCATAATCGGCATGAATGCGTTTATTGATTCTATAAAAACTAATTTTAACCGCAATCCGTTTTCATCCATGACCGGCCACTTTACAAGAACTTAAATAGCACCTACAATTGTAACCTTCTCACCTGTCACTACCTGCAAACTTGAAGAATCTCTATATAACTAAAATATTTAGCATAATCAACTTTTATAATACTTTGGAAAGCACCACTGTCTATCTCCATTTCAGTGATGATTTCTGCTACTTTAACTTGAGTGATTAGACGTTCGCCACTTCCCATAGAATGCTGAGTTTTGCAGACACCATAAAATGGGAGGGTAGCTCCTAGATGCTACAGTATGTCCTTACACTAGTGAATGCACTGTGTGATAATATGCTATAAACTTCAAAATGAGAACACTATGTTATAGATTTAATTCAATATATTTTTAATTTCGTAATTGCAATTCGCGAAAGAAAGATATCCGTGGGATATTGATCCGTGTATCATATGTGAAAATATGGCTGGAAACAATGTTGCGATTGAAGCTAATTAAAAAATAAATTATTCGCACTTCACTGGTCTAATGGCTAAATATCAAAATATATTTTGTCTTATAGTTCACCGGTTTTATATTTAAAGGTAGCTTTGAAATATATCAATGTTAAATTTATCGTATTCTCTAGATTATAGGCCCCATTCAAATGCTTATCATTAGCTTTTATTCGTGTTTGCTGCGGACTTTAGGTTTTGCGCCCCCTAAAGCACATCCCCCAAAGCTCCGTGTAATAAGTGTCTCGCTGCTTCCTTCGCCCCACTATTGGTTATGGTTATTAAAGTTTATATGTTATATGCCCCCCTATCAAAGACCTTTGAAACGCAATATTTAACCAACAACCCATAAACAACTTTCTATCACTCATTGTCTAGGGTGATTTTCACTAAGTTCCGGAGATGTGAACCGTTAGAATGATGATTATTATTTAATATATTATTATTAGATTTATAGCTTTCTTGCATACAGCTTCGAACGTAGTAGTGTCGTTCTCTAATAACTTTTCTTGCCACTTGTTGTTGTACAGCCCGAAGACAAATTTATCCCTCAATACTTAGTCGAGGAAATTGCCAAAATTGCAACTATTTGCTAGAAATTTCAGGTTGACTGTGACGTAACCACCCAAGTCCAAGTGCATCCAATTCAGTACAGAGAAAACAGAAAAAAAGCATTCATTCATAACAATTCATAACTTGAGTCACAGTATAGTAAAAAAACAGTAATTCCGGCACAATGCTGAAAACATGTGCCAAACAGTACACATATGCTTGTCAGAACGAGCACAACTTTGATCATACCGGTGGAACCCCCCGGTTAACGGTGCAATGGCAAAGTAATTGGAACATGTGTGACGTAAAGCTACTTGGGCAATGCGCACAAATTGGATCGGTGAGGTTGCTTCACACGTGACTACACGATTTAAAGCGAATTATGTTTATGCAATAAGTAAATATAGGAAATAGATTTAGCAAGACAATTTGTATAAATACTGTGCATTTTTGATTAAAGTCAGGGATTGTGATCTAAACCACGAAGTGTTTTACTAGAAGACTGCTCTCTGAGCTGCTTGAATAAGTACACATCCCTAGAGAAGCCACTGCTCTTAGAAGCTTGCTTCTCGACTAATTGGAGCTCTGCCTGCTCGGCTGTCTCCACTTCACTTGCATTAGAACGTTTTATCAGTTGGCGCCTAGCACTACATTTACATGGTGACGGTAGAATTTTATTATATGACACTATATTCGCATATCGACTCATTTGCTTTTGAATGTGGCGATAAAAATTAAAACGTTCAGCGATAGTCAATTTTTCGGTGCATAAACTTTCTTTAGGGCTGTGACTGTCTTTATAGGGCTTGGAAGTTGGAGACTCTGGGGAAAAGACGCTCTTTAAGGCTTTATAGGCCTCCGGGCCCACATAGTGTAATGAGTAGGGACAATTTTTTCGAGTCTTCTATGTCATTGCACTTAATTCTTCAACTCTGTCAATATACATATTTCTCGATATTTTCGGCTGGTAAAGCTGTTCAATAGATCCTATATAATTCATTTTGGATACCTTTTTCTGCAATTGTTTCGGTTCTATTGGCACCTTTTTGTTTCCTTCAGAATTTACTGCCTCTAACATTTAATTTACTGCGACTGCCTTATGCCAACCGCAAAGTATCCGCACGTGTCCCAATTTCATTTGCACTGCATATACCATCCCATCCTCGTCGCCAGAAGAATATGGTGTACTTAGGAGTTCAATTGAAACTGCTACCGGCCCTTAACAATATATTTATTAAAACAAGTACTTACAGCTCTTGTTAGAACGTGGCGGATTACCCGGAAACGAGCGAGCGAGAGAGGGACGAGGTGGTGGCAGTGCTCCACTTTTCCTGTGGGATTCTATAGGTTATTATAAAGCTGCGTTCGACATGATAAACAACATTTTTCTAATTAAAACTATTTTGGAATATAAATACGATATACGATTTATCAGAGTATTATATTATGGATATTCCATAAAGCAAATTATAATTTTCATAAAAGTTCAGCAACAAAAAATAGCTCATTGTTAGGTGAAAACTTTGTAATGAAATGAAAAATATTCTGCAACTAAATAAGTAACTCAAATACTGTCTACACAAACCTTTACTCTTTCATGAAATATAGCCTTCACTGATCCTAATAGTCCGATGTAATCTTTAAGGACCTCTGATAATATGTAAGAATCCGAATTTGCTTGCTCTGCTCTGAGGAGTTCAACTTTTTCCTGTGAAATCAAAAATGGTAATAATTAGTTTGTAACATTATTTACACAATATTTACATTCTTGTGGAAGTTAAGGCTATTTATTGCATTTCTAACTCTATTATATTTCACTTATATTTTATTAAAGTTTTGGAATATCATAATTATTGTGGCAGCATATTCCTTAATACAACTTAGAGCAACCAAAAATATTATAACAATACATAACATATGTATGAACAAATAGAAAAATAACGTATTTCATAATAGCTGTGTTCTTTTGTGCTGGGCCAGAACAGAGATTATATATTGATAAATATAAT
Organism: Dasypogon diadema; assembly: GCA_006980735.1. Classification (NCBI taxonomy): domain Eukaryota; kingdom Metazoa; phylum Arthropoda; class Insecta; order Diptera; family Asilidae; genus Dasypogon; species Dasypogon diadema. The sequence goes on from QYTT01094546.1 coordinate 12,221, forward strand.
AGCAAATATTTATAAAGGTAGTCAAATAAGGAGGTTGACAACTTTTAATCGTATTACCATGATTTTCATTATTTTATTGTCAATATTGAGCTGCACAAGTTTTGACGGTTCATTACATCGTTCGTAGCAACTAACGTGCCTGTCAAAAAATTGGGGGTCTCCTTACTACCCTCCTCACCCACACTTTTTGACAGGCACGTTCGTGTCTACGAACAGTGAGTGTGTTCAGGTAGTGACATTATGCCTCATAATGTAACATTTGTCATACATTGGTCAGGAAGGCGAAAAGACAAGGAATGTAACATAATGTAGCATAAGCTAACTGAACGGATTTGCGGTCACCAATGTGACAAATGTCAAATAATTTTGTTTGAATTTACAAGGTAGATGTGCAAAGAGAGAAAATTATATCAATGGCTATTGTTTCAGCTAATTTCCTGTTTTACTTACTTATTTTTTATCCGTTCTTGCATTGCATTATTAAAACTCGGTGCATCCTCAATAAAATTCAACTCTGAAAATCTCTCATTGTAATTACATTGACGGCTGTCATTACGTTACTTTAAAATGAACTGCAGACCATCATTGAGTTATGTTACATAAACGGCATAATATTGCTCCTAACTGAACGCGCTTTTATGTTACAATTGTTAAACTAAGTTTGAATAATCGAAGGCTTTCGAGGAGATCAACAGCATAACGGACATAGTGGAATAAAGAGGCAGGTAGTCCGAACATGAGTCATCGGTCTACTTCCTCTATATTAAGACGTTCATAAAAAGCAGTTCATGTGTGAGTTGCAATTTCTGCTTCGCGGCTTGTGTTTTATAGTCCCGGGGGTTTTGCCTGGGTTCATGGGACCCTTTTATACATTCTTGCTTGTAATTATTCATAAGGAGGTCAATTTGAGCGTCTGTAGATTTAAAATTGTGCACTTGCTACCTATTAAGATGAAAGGAATAAAACAATTTTGAAATACAACAATATTTGTGTTTTATAGTCATTTAAATGGGGCAGATTTCATAATATTTGGAAAACGATGTAGGTAACATAATAAGCAATTCATTCAAAATAACAGAGGAAATTTGTGCATCTTAAGAAGCAATTTTCGTGAAGCCGAACATCAACATGAATGAAGTTGATATCTAAAGAAAGCGTAATTAGGCGCGTGTGAAATAAGAATATGTCAGTGAATAAGACAGATTGAATTATCCTTTAAGGAATTAGCCGGGACAACCTGTAACATGATCTTGATTTTAAGACACATACATATTTTCATAGATAAAAATTCAATAACCAAAAAAAAGAGATTACTCTTTTATTGTCACGCAATTACTCTTTTATTCTCGGTAAATTGTGAAGATGTTGTATTCAACTGATCACAATAAAAACTGCTAACAAATTTTTCCTGAAATGTATGTGGAAATATCAGGAACATATTATTTGCTTATTTTAATGGAAGTGTAGTTTCTCAAATATGATATTTTTTAAGACTAAATAGAAGAAAAAGTTTTTCATTAGTTCACGTTAAAGACTAACAAGTTCACGACCACTTTTAGTAGGAAAGCTTCGTGAAGCAAACCTGTTAAACAAAAATATAATTTTTTCGAGATGTGATTAGTTAGCAAAATTGTTGAGATTTAAAAATTTGGAAATACATATATCGATCTTGTCGGTAAAATTGATCATCGTCAGCACGTTCATATCTCAATTTGTGATATTTCGGAATCTTGCTAAGATTTCTTGCCATTTTGTCATTTATTAGTTTTTGATGCCTTAACACATGACCGCTCAAAAAATATAGTTTCTTACTTTCCAGTAGAAATGAAGTGGAATTCATTTCGAAGAACACTTGAAAAATGTCCAGATAGTGTAAATTGCTTGACTCTTTGTTCTGTTTTTCTCTTGGTGTGGGTGTGTTAATATGTTGCCCACATGCGTCATTGTTCCTCCTTCTTCGGCGTTTACAGTAGCGGCTGATTTTTTGCCAAGGTTCTTGACTGAGTGTCTGCTGTGGGGTTTTACCTATTGCTGTACTCGCGATGGGAGGTGACAAACCTGTGTTCCACCACCATCACGACGGATCCGATCGTTTGTCATGGGATCCGTGGTAATTCTTACCACCTAAAGTGTTTGAAGCGAGGCACTATCACTTCTGACGGGCATACTATTATATTTGTACTGAGTGTGTCAGTATCAAGCCTTGCCATGACCTTCGTCTCGTGAGAGACTTGGTCAGCTCTCTTGCCTCCGACGATGATTGCCGGCAAAGTAAACACATTTTCATCGAGCCTTGCTGGGCTGCAGGTCCTCTCTGAGGATATTAATTCCCTAAATGGGAAGTCAAGTCTAACTCAACAGAATTACTTAACCGTTTTCATGCCAGTAACTCACCTTTATACTTGGAACCACGGAAAAGACGTCAAGGTCCATGCCCAAGTGCTTTTAGCCACCTGGCCGGCATTCTCCAGTCCCCCATTGCGTCACTGCATAACATGCTTAGTTATGCGTCAGCATAATGAGTGCTTCCTGCGTGCTAACAGCTGCAATACCGGATAGTAAACAGATTGCTCTGTGTGCTTACTATGCGAAGTAAACAATGCATAGCTGCTTTCTGTTTACATCATAATGGGCCGTGACAACTCAAAGGTTTATTTCCCATATTAACCACATAGTTTTCAAGGGTAATTCCATGCTTGGTTTCATTATGCGCTGGTCTAGAGCGTTCTCCGACCAGCAGATTTCATTAACATTATACAGCTCATTCGTCAGACCATTGATTGAGCACGCGCCTCAGGTATGGAATCCTTTCTGTACAGTGCACGTCGAACGCATCGAGTCGGTTCATCGCAGATTCGTTAGATTCGCTCTCAGAGGTTTGCCTTGGGACGATCCCCACGTTATCGCGAGCGTCTAAATCTTATTGTCCTGGTCTCTCCGGAGAGGCGACGCGGAGTTGCCGACATAGTTTTCATTCAGCTCTTGAGAGATAATATTGACTCTTGGGAGCTTTGGGACAGGGTATCCTTTAGGGCTAACACTCACAACCTGAGGACTGTCCCACTCCTTTACATTAAACGTGTCTAAGGTTGTGCTTAAAAGACGCCTGCATACGGTTTTGTAACGTTAAATGTTCCCTGTGCTGATATTTAATCTGCTAACGACTCCTTGTCCTTAATTTGTTTAACCTCACTAATAGTTTTGCATGCTTGTTGAGGAGCCCAATCTTAACACATTTCTCTGAAATGTGTGAACGCTTATGCGGAGATGGGTAAACGTTTCTTGGCACCTCGCTGAGTAGTGCGCCTAAGTGAGCCCACAGGGTGGTCCCGCGGGACTCTATTCCTTTATTCAAAATTTTGGGCTCTTGTTGGAGCTCCCACTTGCCTCAGGCACTTTTTACCTTTGGCAATAAATTTTTTCAGTCAAAATTTTTTATGTAAATTTTACATTTTGTATTCTTTTCTCTTTTGGACTTTTTATTAAATTATTTAGGAATAGATTATGTCACTGTTGGGTTTTGTTTTATTAATGTCATTGTTTGTGTTCTTGTTAATTGTTCTTTTCAGTCTTTTGTACATACTTTTTTGTCTTTTTTATCTTACATTTGTATTAGAGTTAGTGTCATTTTTATAGTTATTGTGTCCTTTTTTATATATTCTTTTTGTGCCTTTTGCTAAACTTTTGTGTCTTTTATATGTAATGTTTTGTGTCTATATTGTATCTTTTTTATATATCTATTGTATATATTTAAGGTAGTTTATCTAGCTTCGCATCCTTCTTTTGTGTCTTTGTCTTTTATAATTATCTTCTATATTGTAACGAAGTGAAATTCTCGGCTGATAAATAAGCACGCTTTCGGCACATTTAAGAACTCTCTCGGCCGCAATTGCGACATTCCTTAATAAGAAGGAATAATATTGAAGGGGCAGTGAAAAAAAAGTACGGTGCGACCCAGGATTTGAACTCGATTTCCCTGGCGAAGAAACCTCCGGCAATGAGTAAAATTTTCCTTCCGATATAATTCGTACGATAAATTAGAAACGAGAACATATAAGCTGCAATTCTGACCAGGCAGATCATCCGGTCTAGCACTCTCCCTTCCCACCAGTTCGATCCGAAATTACATTCCAGATATCTAGAGTGAGCATGGGTTGCCCGGCCACCTAGTCATTCTTATTCCTGTCACCGAACAGTAGGTTAAGAGCAGCCAAGCTGTTCGGACCGAGTACGCGTGTTGAGGGGAAAAGTCTAAGGGTTTAGCTTTTAGAGTAAGGGCAGTACATCTGCTCGGGCTGAGTACGCGTGTTGAGCGGAAAAGTCTAATGGTTTAGCTTCTAGAGTAAGGGCAGTATATCTGCTCGGGCTGAGTACGCGCGTTGAGCAGAAAAGTCTAAGGATTTAGCAGCTAGATTTAAGCAGGTTAAGAGCAATATATCTGCTCGGGCTGAGTATGCGTGTTGAGCGGAAAGATCAAAGGGATTAGCTGCTAGATATAAGCGGACTCAGTACGCGCAAGCTGAAACAGTCCTAGGCTTAGATTAGAGTAAGATTCTAGTATAGTCTAGGAATAAGCAAACTGAATTGTTAGTAAGTATAATAAAGTGGATTCCAAGAACTTACTCCGAGTTTAAACCGAACCGCCCCTGCTCTCTCCAGCTCCGTAAGTCGCTGGCCATTCTCCATTGAATCTACCCAGGCATCGTTGTTGTGACGTTTCCCTTCACCGTACCGACCAGAAAATCGCATTGCGTTGGCGCTCGAGTTACCGAGCTAACAGATACCGACCGCACCGGGAAACAACGTCACAATATTAAAGTGACTATATACATAAAAAAAATTACACTATTACACTTTTTTAGTATCTGCTTTTTTCGACTTCTTCGCATATATATCAATTTTTGAGTTGGAATTTAGTAGATATTGAACTATTGCTTACTTATATCTTTTCGTTTTATGAAACTTCTATGGAAATTTATAATTTGTTTACTAAACTAAGCATATGTATTTATCATTTATTGTCAATAATAATATTACTAATGTTAAAAAAATGGTTTTACCTGAACATCGGCAAGCTGGGAAAGAGCTCGGGATAAACTGGTATGATCTTCACAAGTACTTAACATTGCAGCTGATTTTGCTACCCATCCTGTCAAAACAGCCAGCTCCTTACGACTTTGTATTAAAGTTTTTAAAGCTGAATGCAACTTCTGCATATGAGCGTCTATATTTTCAACTTCCACGATTTTATCATCAAACCACTACCAAAGTAAATAAGGACATAACGTATATTTATATATATTCTTCACTTTACCGGATCATTTTCATCCATTTTGTATGTTATCTTGTTTACAGTTTCTCCAACTTTGTTGAATAGTCTCATTACTCCTGCGCCACTTAACGCTGCTGTATCCACAGCTCGTGGAAGTTCCTAAAATTTGAAATATTTAATGAAAATTATGAATATCTTACAAATATATAGGAATTATAGCGAAAAGGTTCAAATATCTTTAATGTACAATAAATGTACTTGTTCCCAACCGTGCATCAATTTGTTCCAATTACCGTATTTTCACTTATTTTAAGGGTATATTGTAAATTGACGTGTTCAAAGCCTGGTGAATTTACCTCCTCCGTCGATTTTTGGTTAACAACTTCCTTGTCTGTATATTAACTAATTTCAAGCGAACGTACTTCAATGGAAGGTATAATATTATTTTAAAATAAAGTGATCCACTTCGTCACTAAATATTCGATTTTTAGTATATCAATTAATTTCTTAATTCAAATGTAACTTTTTATACAATAAAAATATATACGATTCATGACAAGGAAAGAAGCTATAATTGGTTTAAACCAATTGTGTTATACCCTAGACATAGGGAAGAGAAAATAATACGTTTGCAGTTAATTTTTCGCGACTACTATGTAAGAATTAGAATTTAATATTGGACTTTAATATGGACCTATTTTCATGATGATCGAGAAACTCTTGAAAAAGTTAACATTTATGGCCGCCAAATTTTATCCGCCATGTTGAATTCTTAAGCGTTAATGTTAAATTCGTAATCATCAGCCCCAAAAACCTATATATCCGTCATTTTGCCAACATTTGACGTTTAGACGATCTTGTCCACCATATTGGATCCGCCATTTTGAATTTAAGAAATTCAACTCTGGATTCGCAATCAGCGACCTCGAAAACCTATACATGCATATCTTTATGAAGATCGCAAAAACTTTTAAAAAACAATTTACATTTACGTCTTTAAAAAATAAAACTTTCATGTGGCAACCGTCTGAAATAGTTGCCCGATTTGGTTCATTTTCTGCTATTTCGGTTTTATTAAAGAATATTGCGGCGAATTTTATCCATCTGCTTCGAAGCGTTCTCGTTTTAGAAGAAAAATATCGATTTTTTATTTGATCTACCTGTAGTTTTCATATGGCAACACTATGAAGGAGTTGTCCAAATTGGCCCATTTACGAACCTGATCTTCCAATCTTAATGAGGTATCTATGTACCAAATTTCAACTCTTCATTTTTTGGAACATAGAAGCAAGTCATAACATTTTCGTTCAATCCAAAAGGTGAAGAATGTATTTCTCTAGATTGTGACGCTAACATCTGTGGCGGGATGTAGCTTTTTCCTTGCTTTAGTGTTGCTACTAGCGACAAATTACAACTTATCAGGAAGCGGGCAAGAGGCAATATTGTAAAAAAAACTGTCCGTTACAATAGTACTAACTGTGTTCTTGTAACGTAGAGTCAAGTATTTCACTACCCGTTCTCCTTGGTTCTTTTCTGGAGTGGTACTTATTTTACCTGTATAAATTTGTCCTTGTAGTGGGTGGGAATTGGAAGAATCACAAGCACACCAGACCTTAATTACATATTTTGCTGGCTTAGATGGTACAAATTGGGTGAACTTCGTACGACCTCTATATGGAAAAAGCTGTTCGTCAACTGTAGTACAATCTGTAGGCAAGTTCTGAGAAGATAAATTTGCGTTTAGCATAGAAATTCTGCTGGAAATATCACCTACTTTGTCATTTTTCAAACGCTTTGCTCGAGTATTTAGATTATCTAACCTTACAAATCTGTTTATGGTGTGACAACATTTTTCGTCATATATGAAAAACCTTTTTTTAATTTAGCTTATAATTCGTACTAAGAATTTTTTAGTAGTATATAAGTACTTGTCATATTCTCAATAAATTCAATTCTGACTCGACACAGGTCGAGAAACGAAAAGGTACTTTTGTATGACTTAGTAGTTCCCAAATTGGTGACCTCGACGTGATGTCTTCAAATTCTGACTGGACGACAGACTAATAGTGCTTATTAGCGTTGCGGTAACTTATGATGCAGCTGAGCCAGTTGATTGCAGTATTGTAGTATTGTCCATTAGCCGATTGTGTTTAACACCGACTAAGAGATTATGGTGGGCCAGGAAGTCTGAACCTATTATAGGCTCGGTCACTCGAGCGATAATAAAAGGCCAATGAAAGTTCCTCCGTAGGCCCAAATTTATTCGTATTATTTATTTATTCGTAGAAGTCGCTGTTCATAGGTTGGTATTTCGGTCCCATTGACTGCATAGTTCTTCGTCCCTTGTGGGTGGAACAACTGAGACTTCAGCACCAATGTGTATGAGAAATTTCCTGTTAGTTGACTTTTCTAGCAGGTAGGTGCGACTAATGTTGGCTGCAGACTGGCTAGTCGCCGATTGCGGTCCGCAATCTAGTTTCCCTGATAGCTGCAAGGTTTGTGACAACGTTTGACAGCACTGCCAAACCTCCTGTGGTACCAACAGATGTTGTGAGGACTATTTGATCGACCTTTGGACCTAAGTCGACTGGATCTGGAACTATACTGTCGTGATTAACTTCTACCTCCTGATTGATCCCGTCTGGATATTCTTAGCTGCTTGATTTCTGCCTGCAAAGCTGCTATCTGCAGATTAAGCTCTTCAAGGGATGATATAGCTGTTGATGTATAAGTTGCTGATATTTCAGAGGTTGAAAAAACCTCGGTAATTTTGTCTGTCATCTCCGCCAAATTGCTAATGTCTTGGTTAGAATTGCTAGCCAAGACTGCCTGGATCTGCTGAGGAAGTTGTTGCATCCAGAGGGCCTTCAGAATGTCGTCAGAAACGCTACCTGCAGCGAGCTCCTTCATGTGGTTAAGCAGCTGAGTAGGTCTTCTTCCATCTAGTGTGATGCCGGTAAGAAGTTTTCTCAGGCGTTGCTGTTCTGAATCCTGAAATGCTTCCGACAGTATTTCTGCGTCCAGGTTGCCTACCAGTGTAAAATACTTGGTAGTA